>MU890008.1:0-15972 GCA_036418205.1 Ostertagia ostertagi
TTCGTAACGTTACTAAGACTTAACGGCATTGATCATAATGACTGGAAGGTAGCGCAGTAGTGGAGCCACTGATGGACTAGACCCTCTGCGCGCTAGGGTGTTGTCGGGGTCGCCTTGATGACCTTCCAAAGAATTTCAATGACATCATTAGACCGCACCACCCTCCGGCCATCGTGATTGCTGCTTTTGAAGAAGGGCATGTGCTTTTGCTAATCCGTTGCGGGGACCCGATGAGCATCAACGGTAGTGCTGCCGTGCAGTATCAGGAACAGAAGGCTTTATTTCGCCAATCCCAACTCACTGATGAGCTCCGGGGATTGACGAAATAATAAGGTTCGTCTGAGGAAGGAGCGAAACGAACCGTATTTAATTATTTTGTTTATAATGGTTTTTTCTTATCTTGCAAAAAATAGTACCTTCATTTTTGTGGAGAATCCGTCGGGTTCGCGTACGATCGGCGATTTGATGAGGCGATTGTTGATTTTCTCATCAGGACACCTTAATATGAAGAGCATCAATCACATTTAAGCTTAAAATTAAAGGACTGCTCCACGGAAAATCTGTTCCTTTTCATCCGCTAGGTGGTGTCTGCCCTCCAACGCCAGCAGTTATGATAGTTTTGCGACTGGAACTTAAAGGAGGATTTACGATGAAAAGGCAGCCTACTTGGAAATAAGGGTAGGAGTGCTCCGTGAAGTAGGGATGAACAAAAAACCATGTGAGACAGCCCGGAAACCAGGAAATGGGACCTCATCCTAGCCCGTTTCGCATTGATGCGATCATGAATGCTTAAGGCTAATGCCCTCTCCTATGTCGGAAGTTCCAGGCCAACTGAGCAAAGGGAGGCCATGCCAGATCGCTGGAGCATGTACTTCGATGAGAATTGCGCGCTGGTCCACACCCTTAGAAGGTCCGCCTAAGGGTGCGGACCAGCACGCAATTTTCCTGTCTCTCCACTAGGTAAGTTTCCCACTGGTCAACTTTCGTTCTTAGTGGAATCTTCCTTCAAGCTCCTTACAGCCTAAGTGCTTTATTTAGATTAATCACAACCAGCGGTTATATTTCTTTCTTCTTGCTATCATAGGGAAGCCAGGGGTTGAGCTGTCAACTTCCAGTGAGAGGGAGGCAAATTTTTCCGTGGACGATTCCTCTTGAGCTTGAGACTCCATGAACATACCCTCGCTTAATGATATTGAGTGGTTCAGGATGTGGAGGGGCGCCTCCAACTCGTTCGGCAATGCAGCTATCCACAAAGTAGCCATGACCAGGTGACTGCTCCAATACTAAAACACACAACTTCACACAATATGTCGAAAAAGACGCTGAGTCAATCTGGTTGCGTTCAAGTCTGTGTTGTTGCACCTGTGCGTGCTAGATGAAAAGGATAGACGGGAAAAAATGACGGATATTCACGAGATCGAACTAAAAAGCATTTTTTGCGAAGCGACAGTGTTAGTAATTGCAATCCTGAATGAACTTTCAGGTGCAAATAGGCTCGCCAGCACAGGAATAATTTCAAGAAGTATACTACAAATTTATTTTAAATGGTAAATTGTGATGTTCATCTCTCTGATTACACAAATGGCGTACTGTCGGACAGATGCGCGCTCGGCTCATGATCAGCTAAACACTTACCTTTCTCCTTCGATAGGCAATGACGAATTAGTGCGAAGCACCTCACGCGAACATGAAGTTTCGCGACTGACTATATTCTCGCGTTGATCTTAAGCTCATTCCCCCATGACCGAACTACTTGTATCTGACCCGTGCAACAGCGAATTGAACTGCGAACTTGTTCAGGGTACCAAGTGTAGATAATGTGACACAATCGGACTGATCACAGCTCAAGAAAGAGTTCGTCTACTTTTCGGACCTGGATTTTGAATATATGTCAGGTATTTCGCGAATGATTGACACTTACCTAGCGGCTTGCTGAGACCAGAACCGATTCATTGTTGTACTTGTACACAAATACTTGTAATGCTAACAGCAACACAATAAAAAAATGGGCTCAAAGCATAATTAGGAAGGGGAAGGTCGTCTGAAGTAAACCCTACAGTCCGTAGTAGAGATATGCTTCTGCAGCGGTAATGCATGCATTCAAACTTGATGTTGGCAATCGCCACCGCCTGGGCCGAAAGGGTTAAGCGAAAGTTCACTGCAGTAGTAGAATCGTGCGAGTACAATGAGAAAGCGTGGCGTTTGAAGCGGACTGTTCATGGTCTCGAAGACAGCCATTTCTTCCTGAAAACTCACTTCTCCATCGCAGCTCGACCTCGTCACCAAGTGGAACAGTAGTCACCGCTCGCCCATTTCGGAGTATTTCCAGCTCAATTCTTGAAGGCTTCGTCTTCAGTAGTTTCGCCGACTGAAGACGGGGAAGAACTGAAACTTGTACTTCTGTTAGTATCTCCATGAGGATGATTCTCACTAATTTGCCTTTTTTTAAGGCAAATGAAAGTTGTGAGTTGAATGACGTTCGAATTGTCATTTTATACCTTGCACTTCGTCCAAGAAGGTCAACGTAGTTACATGTAACGTTGAAGACTCGGTCGACCGATGTGACCAAGGACGGGGCATTGATCTCGTTCTTCTGTATGACAACCGAGAAGGACCATATGGACGGTGCCTGAATGCGAACTGTCGATCTCTTCTAAATTCACTCTCGCGATGCGATTTCTACTGATACTAGGTATTGTTGTTTCATACTGCTATGTGCAGCAATATAAGGTAAGAAAAATCTCAAAACAGTTGGTATAACAAATCAGGCTTCCGCAGGGTCAAACTGTATGGAGCCGCTGTGGCAGTGGGGCCGTTTCATCATTCACGTAGCCGCAGGCTTAGAGACACCGCATGCGCCGCCATCCTTAGGAAGTGCCGAGCACAAGGAGCCATTGATGACGGTAGATCTCGTAATAGTGTAGTACTAACTCACTCACTGAGTCACGAAAAACAAACTGTTCGTTCCAGTGCAGCTGTTTGTTTACGACTAACTAAATTTTCGGGCAAAAAGATTAATTTCGACTACTTTCAAGATGATTCTTTTCGAATAATCCGGTCACAAACGTTCCGCCACACCAAAGTAGTGACGCAGGAGCTCTACTCATCTAATGCTTTATTACAAGCATCACCAAGTTAGTTAAAACTGCCATTGAACTAATCTGCACAGATGTTCGAACCGCGTCATCTGCCTGCCATTAGTTATTTCGCTGCCTGTTTTCGGTATGGAATTCACTAGGGTAGGTGGGAGAGACAAGTTAGGTAACACAGGTGTCTGAGGCGTGTCTAAAAAGCACCGTTCGGATTAGGCGATCAGAGGAACCCGCTCTGTCGATACTATGACTGGGTCTGCAACCATAGAGGTGATGCCGCGCTCGTGACTCGAAACCGCGCGGCTATAACAACCCTGGCCTAGCATTTAGGACGACGTGAGCTATGACCGCCCACCGCGGATCAGCTGCTTTCTCAGAGCCACAATGGATGGCACCAGAGTTAACCATGCTTTCGCACTATTCGAACGAGGGGTCGCATTTGTGGTTGGTTTTTTGAGAGATTCGTGGGAGACTAACAGAGAATATTTGTCCCCCCGTCCCCTCTCGCTCTAGACTTTTGGAAGAGAAGTGGGCGGAGTCGGGCTATACACATGATGGTGAGGGCGGCGTTTGGAGGAGAAGGGGAAGGGGGATCGTATAGGGGGAGCATCCTGAGTCTCATGGTGGTGAGTGGGTATAGCCCACTTAAATTTCTCGAGCCTCCTCCTTTAGGGGGTCGCATCGAGACCCCCTAAAGGAGGAGGCTCGCGAAATTTTTGTGTGCGGACGTCACGATTGACCCTGGTTGGCATACCCGAAAACTCGTTCGGACATGGACTCATCCTTAACCAGCCTCCTTCGCCGCTGTCTGGGGAGAATTTATATTTGGTCTTGTCGACGGCTTCTTCCCGTTTTTTCTTCAGTGGCGTTCCATTTGGCATTTCTGCACTCATTTGCAAGTGCAAACCCAGATCGATCCCGAACCGTGCCTTTAAGGCCAGGACGACTGGTGAATTTAAGCTGCGTGTGCCATTGCAAGAAGCGTGCATTTCGCTCCAGACGTATTAAAGTAGAATGAAATGAAATAAAGTAAGCCTACAATCTCAGTGCCGGGACATCTTGGATCAGGATCGTCGCTTTCCGGAAATGGTATGTGCAGCTCTACTTCAGTGGCGTTCGTAAACTCTGTGCGACAGGTGGCAAAGTTTTCCTGAAAAAATTCATCTCCAGTCCATTCTTCTAATTTTTGACGAACGACTCACTTTGATGTAGATGGCACCCGAGGTTTCCGACGCAAGTTCCACTTTCACGGTCACACCAGACATGAGACACTCCGTCGTGAGCCCTCAAATGCATGTTCTACATAAACGCTTATAGCGTGAACTTCTCTAATTTGGCAAAGGATTCTCGATAATATGTGAATATGTGTGGTCATTTTCACTTTCGTAGAACCGTCGTAGAACCGAGTAAGGTGAAGATAAAAAAAGGAAGGGAAAGAAAAAGAAGAGGAGCGAAGAAAGAATGAAAGAAGAAGTAACTGAAGGGTTAAAAGAGGTACATTTCGTTGCGGGAGATGACCTTGAAAAGCCAAATTAAGCAAAGCGCTTTGAAACTCCCAACGATGATCGATGCGAACGAATCCAATCCCCCGATTGGAAGCCGTGAGCCATCTCAACGTTACTTGCTAACACCAACTACATTTTCAGCGTTACGGCGGCTTAGATAACCCACTCAACCTAATACATATGTGCAGGCGCAGGAAGCAAGGTTTACCACCCGTTGCGAGAATCCCATCCGGAGATCGTAGTGGTGAAAGTTGAGTTGGTGAGTGAATGGGGGGGGTTTGGAAGAGAATTCCGGGAGAATTAGTGTTACGTGTGACAGAGGGGGATCGTTTGGGAATTTTGAAGTTGGTTCACAAATCACATGAAAAGAGCATGACTAGGGCGAAATTGTGTAGACGTCGTTTTTTCAAAAGCTGTATGCTCGATACCAGTTTTGAAGAGAATGCGGGGCGGAGTTGGAAGGCATTCATGGTGCTAGAATAAAACCCTCGGAAAGAATTACGGTGGTAGGCTGGTAGACTGAGAATCTTCTATAAGTGAGTGTGCTTACCCTCTCACGCAGATGTGGTACCAAAGCCGGGACTGTGGAAAGTTTGGTTGGCCTGGATGACGCATGATCAAGGATTTGCTCTCCGGACCACCGCTTGCCACCACTAAACTACGTCTATTCAAAGGAGAGGGGTCCTAAAACTTTTGAAATTGATTGAACGACACAAATGAACCTGCCTGGGTCTCGGTCTTATCCAACATATCATGAGCGCCATCAACAACTCCAAAATGAACCGCTGACGGCAGGTTAGAAGATGTTAGGAAGAACATCAAAATGATCATCCATATGAATTGGTCCTCATAATGGGAGTTACATCAACAAGCTCTCCGAAAATTGGCTCGAGTTTTGGGGAAATTTTTGGCGGACGTGTCGTTATGATGAGCAGTGTTTATGAAAAATAAGCCTCGCACTGCCTCGTCGAAGCCGTGCCAATTTGTCACGGACCCTATGGAAAGACCCTATTGCATGGCTCTTCTCTGCACATAAAGTTAGCGCGGACTGTTTACAGGAGCCACTCTTCGAAGAGCAGACTAAGAATTACATGGTGTTGCTCCACCATTTCATCACCGCTACCTAGAAAAACCTCTCACAACTCGCTGCCTGTTCCCATTCTTCATAATGACCCGCGTTCTGGAACAGCATCGATTTTTTTGATGAGCTCAGGATCTGGTAGTAAGTGATCCCTGACAGATGCTTAACGTTGCGTACTGAAATCCTGCAATGTCTAGGGTTGGCACTGCAAATTTGAATTTTCAAGCAGGCGACACATTGTCAAAAAGAAGAGTGCACAAAGAGATCGTGAAGTGAAAAGAACTTGGAGACAAAAACTCCTTCAATACATTCTTAAAATTCAATACTACAAAAGCCACTTACTAGCTTTCACAGGAGTTTGCTGGTCCCTCTGGAATTCAGCAGTGTCGTCGATGACAACGCCTTCAGCTTGCGCCTCCTTTTGTTCGACAACGTTTGACTTTGAGATTACTCGACGGGGTCGAGCTCGCTACAGGTTCGACCGCCTTGGACACTTCTTCAACATCAGCTAGACTCAGCGACGTCTGAATTAAGAGTCACATCGATCTTACCTTTTGTGCGTCTTCTATTGAGATGAGTACCAATGAAAAACACAATTCCTGACTACGAAACCTGTTGTTCGCATGTTTGATAACAATTGCTGGTAAGACGGTCAAGGCTTATTTATTTATTATTACGCTCAGTAAAGAATACTGGGCGCGCCAAAATCAGTATGATGCGTGGAAAAATCATGCAACAGTAGGCATAAGGCGTGAAACACTGAAAAGATAAGGAGAAAAAATTCTTGGGATGAAATCTGCAATAGTCCAAAGCTCTACAATTGCTTCCTTCATAATGAAAATGAAGGCAGTTGGACTCAATGTAATCAAACTAACGAAAAAGTGAGGGGCGAGGAAGAGAAAGAAAGACCTGATGAAACTTCAAATATGCCTTCAAGCCAAGCGGTTCGTATCCGGGTTCAAGCGGTAAAAGGGAAGAGGCCCGAGTGTGGAGAGTTAATGAAGAAGAAATAAACTAGTTCGGCTCAGGCACTTTAGGGTCAATATCGGAAATCACAAAGGCTGTAACGCCTACTTGATGAACATTGAAAAAGGGTTCATATGGCCACAGACCACGCATTGTACGGTGGTCGCTCGCGATACCTGCATCAGTCGGCTATGATGCCCACTCGCCACGTACGGGGCCCTAAGAGGTTATACTTGCACAAATACTGTATCCCTCAACAAAAATGCCAAAATTGCTTGACCATGCAATAAATCCCTATCTTGTACCCAAAAGCTCCTACCTTTTTATAGGACTCTTTATCAGGTTTTGTTTATATCTGGAGTGACATGAAAAACAACAGTGATGTAAAATCACTTGGTCTGTGATTACTAGTCCGAAAAATCTCCGACAATTTTTTTCCAGTATCACCGGATTTCGCTTAATGGTGTTAGTAAGTTGATTCCGAGCATCTAGACTCGTAACCGTATTCTTATTCCATTCATATATTATATATATATATATATATATATATATATATATATATATATATATATATATATATATATATATATATATATATATATATATATATATATATATATATATATATATATATATATATATATATATATATATATATATATATATATATATATATATATATATATATATATATATATATATATATATATATATATATATATATATATATATATATATATATATATATATATATATATATATATATATATATATATATATATATATACCAGCCTGTGCTTGTTTACGTCGCTCCGTAGATGAATTTGAGTTCAGAGCAGATGCTACGATACTTGACTACTTGCAGGGAATGAAAGCAGCAGAGCCGCTAAGAGGTGCAGCAGTTTTAAATACTTATCATTAGGAAGACGGGCCGAAACTAGCAAGACGTGGCCCTTGCTCTCCACGTTCAATTCCGCGCGAGGGTGAATCTCATCGGTGCCGATATCACTTACGTGAGGCTCTAATCAAACGCTCTGCTGACCATAAGTGGGTAGGGCCCGACAGTAGGGTGATACTCAATTGGCGGAGTGTACAGTCACGATGGGAACTTACCTGCGGCTAGGCATAGTTGAAGGCTGGGTAGACAAAGTCAGGATTGAATTAAAGCGTCATTTTTTTGAAAACTTAGGCAAGAAATGCAATGAGGAACATTAGTGAGCAAAAAGCACCATAGAAAACACTAAATTTCCCTTAGAGGCCGGCCGTGGTATGACGGAGAGACAGCGCTGCGAGGAGAGGGAAAACGCGAGATAGTACGTCGTACGCGAGAGGGCGCAGAGACCACGTATGCCGTGGTTGATAAGGATGGCAGCACGGCAGCACACAAGGCAAGGCCTTAGCGCCGTTGCCTCGCACTTTTGAGTCGCGACAATGTCGCGCCTCCTCCCTTCGGGATCACTCCTTTCTCACTCTTGAAAAGACTAGCTCTTGGGCCTTCATCCCGAGTCGTGGCTTAAGACCGCTGGCCCACCACTTCCCTTCTCAGTCTACATGGGGTCCTACCAGGATGCTGCACGCATTCAAATATTTATATTATATTATTTCTAGTGCTAGCCCCGATGACTAGCCGCGATACTATCACGACTTTGTTTATTCACATGTCCCGCTTCTACCAAAGGGGCCATTCTTCAGAATGCCGTTTCCGCCGGATATCCACTCTCCAACTCTCAACCTGCACTGGACGACTGTGCGAAATCATTCAAGAGAGATCATGGATATGATGTGAAATTAATGGATCTAGCAGGAAATCCGATTTTCGACCCAGAAAACAGCAACCAAGCCAACTCATGGGAGCAACAGTTAGCAGAAAATGGGCCCTGCCTCCATACTCGCTGCGCAAGGTATTGGAAATATTGTGGTGGATGCTCGGAAAATTAATTTGGCGACGAGTATGAGCTTGGTCTAACCAGTTTTTGAAGAAATTTTGAAACTATGCGGTGAATGCACGAAACGTTCACGACATTCAATCTGCCCACCCCTTCTACGGTGGATTTTTGTAGAAAATTGAAGACAGTCAATAAATAGAGTTGCAGATTAATCTGACTAGAAACGACAGTCAATAAATAGAGTTGCAGATTAATCTGAACCAGAAACGACCAGGAAGGAGATGGGGGGAGGTCGTGGCGCATACTGCTTTCTCAAACTCACCACGCGATCGTCGTCGTCTTGCTGCTCTTCGTCTTCAATCGAGTTCGATGTCACTCCTTCAACAACCACATCACGTTCTGCAATCGATTCAGTACGCTTCTCTGCTGCCACTGGATCGCAAATTTTGTCAAAGTAGTCCACGTTTTCGGCCTTCACGAAGAGTTCTGGATGTGAAAACTGCGATGTCTCTGACAGTGAGCAGCGATCCTGAAGGTAGGTTTTGCGTTAAATCTCCAATGTCGTCCGTTCAAAGAAAGAGGATGATCACACCACTGCAAGACTAGTTGTGATTAGGGCATGCGAATTGCAGCGCGACATTACAAGCGCCGCAGCGGGAACGGCATTTGCGATACGGGCTACAGGGTATGGAAGTGGTTAAAGAAAATGTGCACGAGAACGTTTGTTTCATTTACTCCTGGCGAGAAAGCATCATGGGTGACTACTAGTTGCAGCGTGCTCAGAGTTCCATACATGCCGGAATGAAGCAAAGATTCACAAGCCAAACCTTGTTGGCAGTTCGCACACCCCAGCGGAGCCAATAGGACGCATGGAACGAATCGCGTGGTGACGCGCCACGAATTAGGTATGGGAAAGAATGATGGATTTTTCGAATTAAAAGAACGAACGGTGCAGTGCGATAGATAGGGATGAAAGAGAAAAGTGGGATGTTCTCGCTGTAAGGTGAGGAAGCCAAAACTATTTACTAGGCGAGGGAACTCCAAGTATCAGATGGAAGCGCTCATCCGCCATCGACGGTAATAACAGGGGATGGTTCTCCCGATTTTTTGGACTAGCCATCAAATCAAACGCATTTTGTCGTCCACTTCGTTCGTATGGTGAAGAATAGGCATAAGCTACCGATATGCGGGAAAGATAAAACCATGCTGTTTCCGTGCACGTTCCCTCAAGAGTTCCAGCCGCGGTGGCATTGGCCTTACACGCATGGTGCACTTACAGTAGCGGTCAAAAGTGTTCGCCGAAACGGTTTTTCGTGCTTCTCTTTTTTGCCAGAAAAAAATCAATGGTGGCCTCGAAATTTTTTCTTTTGAATATCCTGATTCTTTAAGACTTGAGGATATAAAAACACTAGAAAACATAGTATATCAATCTTTGGAGGGCGTTGCTCAAGCGAGAAAAAATAATGCACTGAAAATCGTTTCGGCGAACACTTTTGACCGCTACTGTAGGTACCGCATTGAGCCAATTGCCTAACCTGGAATTGCAGAGGCAACGGTGAGCCCACGGCAAGATCGAATGGATATGATACCTTCGATTACATTAATGTCATGGCGCGATACCACGTGGACGAGGTTCGTGAACGCCTTGACTAACACTCAAAGAGTAGTCACTGGTGGCATAGGCCGATGTCATAGCTTGCGAATCGCTAGATACGAGCGTTGCGCCAGCGAATTGAACGTTGCGCCAGCGAAGCGACCGATGCACCAGCGAGTCGAACGATGTACCACCGACTCGACAGTGTCTAGTTGACACTGTTCGACAGTGGAGGGAATCAAGGTTCAAATGAAGTCCACTTTAAAGGAAGACATTGGTTGAAAGCGGTGGGACTCTCATTTAAACATTGAATCCCACCACTTTCGAACATTGCCGAGTGGCTGGGCGCTCGTCACTCCGATCTAGCTAGAATCAACATACGTTCGATTCTCGCACCATGAGTTCTCGCCACACGCGCTTCGGTATCCGCTAAGCGATTCAAAACTCTGACATCAGCCGTAATGAAATCAGTGGCCTACTTCTTGGGCGATGCTGCAATCCACATGTCCTGGTTCAAGGAGTACATCCAAATAAGAACTAGTCATGCTTTGCTAATAGGTAAGGTCAATGAGTCTTTTTATTCCCACAAACCTTTTCGTAATTGAACACGGCCGTAGCGCAGTGGGCGCCATCCTCCAGACATCCTGCCAAACAGTTGTGCACACTTGTTGAACCAAACTCCTGAAAAATAAATTTGTTGCACAACCTAGTTCAGACACCCACAACAAATTCTTACCTTGTACGGTGTTGAAGACATTTTCCTGTCGGGGACTTGTTCGAACGAAGCCTCAAGGCATGCGATCGACACTAAAAGTGTTGGTTTTCTAGTAAGCCCACAAGTTCAGCTGTGCAGCTGATCACCAATTGCTAGAATTCAAGGGTTCCCCGGATTGAATATTGGACTCCGATTTCCATGGGTTTTAGAAATTGTCTGTTCAGAATTCCAGAAGGGTGGGAGTGGTGTTTTTAAAGGTAGCGCTGCTTATCACTCGTGCAATCCAGCGATCAAACCAATCCCTGATCGTACGCCACCAGGGCCGACCAAGTTCCGGGTTCGACTCACTGGCTTGGACTTGTCTGAGAGGATTGAACAGGAACTTGTACGTATATCTGCTGGATCCGGCAAGCCATTGTATAGGCCAAACTCTTTACACAATGGCGCTAAGATTCTGAATGGAAGTAGCATGCTCGGCGTATTTCGAAGGAACGATCGAATTCGAATGCTTTACACTTTTCTTGAAGGAAGTGGCTGTATATTGTCCGAAAATGGGGAAGGCCAAAGTTGATGCTTTGTCGCCTAGTTGCGTTCATGACGTGGAAGTTCATAGTCTACAAAGAATAACCGAGCGGTTTTCGTTCAGCTCAAAATGGATGAACATGTAGGGTAAGAAGAGTGAGAGTCTCGGATATAGAACACGAAGTGTCTAAGGTTTTAGTGAAATTAGGAACCAGTCAGGAGTTTGTGATCATAACATATACATATTAATAAATGCGGCGCTCATGCCCATGGGGGGGGGGGGGAGTGGAGGACATTAACCCTTTCCGGACCGCGCACTTTTTGCGCTCACGGCCGCATGCTGCGCGGCAAGCATAAATATCATATATTTAATCTGTATTCCCACTAAAGCCATTATTTTGTCTCGTTTATGTCTTTGTCATGTCTCGAAGAATATATAAGATTAATTTGACAGAAAACTGTTTTGCAAAAAAAGGGAAAGGGCCATAAAAAGGGAGGAAGGGACGAAAATTGTTCAAAATAAGTTGGTATGGAGAAAAAGGGAGTAGAACGTGCCCAAAACGATTGGATCCATAAGAATCAGATACGACGAGCAGGATATTTCACAAATTCTTCGTTTTTAAGTGTTTTCAAGCGAACTACAACTGTTTCTTTGAGCCCAAAGTGGAAGTCCATTTACTCTTTGGTTATTTTAGAACCTAGATTAAACCTAAAGTCTAGGTTTTTTCATACATATGGCATGAGTCTGTTACATAGGTATGTAACAACATAAAATATTTTATCGAAAAACCAAACTCTTGGAAAAATCAGCTCTTGAAGTTCCTGACACACCATGTGTGTCAGGCGGTCCGGAAAGGGTTAAACAGGGAGTGATGGGCAGTTGCAATTAGGACTGAGACCAGCAAGGAGGAGAAACGTCGGAGAACACAAACTGTTCACGTCACCTGTCGGTGCATGCTTCGGTGTCGAACTGTTCACGTGCTCCCTCAGGAACCCTTCCTCTACGTAGGGCTCAGTTCCAAGCACTGCCATTGACTCACTCTTGGATGCTCAAGCACATCACATAAATACATCAAATATGCCTGCACAAGGAGGCTACCTTACCTTGTAGCACTATTTCTCGAAGCTACTCTCCACTTAAATCCTTCAAATTGAACGAATTGCCGCGCCTTCCCCGTTACCTGGAAAGCCACCTCAGCCACTTCATCTACAGACACGTCAATAACCACACTTTTTGGCAGCGTATCAACACAAATACTCAATCAAAAGAACACATATCAGGTGAATTCATTTGAATGTTCCACAAACGCATGCCTGCCCTGACAACCGGGAACCGTATACCGCTTCCTCAATGACGCAAAAGATTGACAGAAAAAGCGGTTGAGTAGAAAACGTGCAAACACTCATACACCTCAGTTTTCAGGTGTCAATGACTCTCTCCGATCGCATGTATACGACACGGCCCTGCATGGAAATCTTTCAAGTTTCCAATCTAATCTCCTAAAGTGAAAAAGCAATGGGCAGCAGTTTTCGCATACCGCAAGACAACGAGACTCCTCACAAACTGCCCTTACATTCTCAATGCTCATGCTCTCGATGATGACGTCTTTCTCGTGGTTTATGTAGTACTCTTCCGTTCGAATCCAGTGCAGTTGTCCGTTGAAACAGTGCACTGAAAGTCCAAAGCACTTCACTATTTTATCTGTAAAACCTATGGAACAACTTCTTCGAAAAATTTATCCCATTACCATAAGGGCCACCATGTCGCGTTTACTTACACCATCTTTTCCAGCGATCGTCCCAGCGCGCCATCTCTCACACAGGCAATGTTTCCCAATGGAGATGAGGGTTTACAGCTATGCCACCTGGACGTTAGGGCTGCTGTCAGACTTCGCGAACAAAAGATGCGCCGGCGGTTCGAACGGTGCTCCTGCGATTCCAAAGTATAAGAAAATGTGAAGAGTCAACATGTGAAAGACAGGAGCCTCACAATTTTCCCACACTTTGAATCGGAGATGTATCGTTCGAAGCGCTGCCGCACCGCTCGAATCGCTGGCGCATCGCTCGTGACCCGCGATTCGCTATCGATCGGTCGTATTCGCTAAGTCTATCACCGTAGGTAAATTTACAGTAAATTGTTCAAAAATGAAACTGGACGCAATTGTGTTAATTCCATTTCAAGCAGTTTTCGACAACAATTTTTAAAACATTGTTTCGGTGTTACCTCATAAAGCATAGCTACAAGTCCGTAACCATGGTAAAATCGAAACAACAAATATAAACGCTAAACCCGCTTCGTACACTAGGCACTAGGCGAATGCTCCAAATAGACACAATTCATGTGTGTGAGGTTAAATTTATCCTCACCATCCTGGCAATTGTTTTCAAAATAGTCGACCAGCTGGTCCTGCACGACATCGATGAACAGCTCTGGCCAGTCACTGCGTCGCTCACGGTTTATGATGCATTCGCCGGTCTCGTAGAAGAACATCGCTGATCGACATTGTGTGTGAAGTGAAGCAGGGGCTGTCAGACACTTTGACAAGCATTCCGACAGTCCAGCAGCGAGAATTACCTTCAATGATGAGGGATAATATAGTGCTCTTCGTATTTCTGTTATCTAAATGAAATACAAATCACTATGGACTTCATACGTAATACACCCGTTCGGAGCCGTAGAAACAAACATGAAGTGCCACACAGAATTTTCGGTACTACCCAAGCCCATCGCGCGCAAGAGCCTCGACTGGACTCGAGATGGTACCAGAGATTTTTACACCAATATTTTGAAAGAAAAAAAAATTTAGTCACTAGGCTAAAAATAACAACAGGGCGTAGTGACGGCAGTGACAGAAAAAAAAGCAAAACATCGGAAATGGAAAATAAAAGAGCGCTCACTATTATGTACATTGCTTTGTTGAAATAACTTTAACTCAAAAAATGTTTTGAAGTGGCACGAATTTCTGCGACAAATTAATCTATGCCGTTATCAGGAAGAAACACTTGGAGCGCAACTGATCACGCCCATCAGTTGCAACGTTGTATGGTTTTCCAATTACAAAGGTATGCAGGTCCAGTCAGAAAACTCGAAGAAAAATACCTTCATGGCATGACCGATGAGCAGGCTTTGTGGATATCGTCAAATCCGTACGTGTTGCAACACAAGTGCATCACCTGAAAAACTTTTCGGATCAAAAAATGACTACCAAATATAATATTTGAAGTACTGCATCCGCGATACGACGGACGTAAGCAAACCAGCCCTTTTGGCGCTTCGGCTGGGACCGTATGCTGAATGTTGGGGAGGGGATGGAGTCCCCGACGGTGGACGGACCACTTCAACTCGGTCCTTAGAACCGCCACAATTTGGTGCTTACCTCAGAACTAAGCCTTAAAGAGAGGACGGGTCCGTCCAAGGCTTAGTCCTGGGGTGAGCAAACCAGCCCTTCTGGCGGAGCTGCTGGACCAGCTGCACCACTTGCGTCAGTACTCTCCTATCGTACCAACCGAGTTGAAGTAAACCGTCGACCGTTGGGGACCCCATCCCCTCCCCAACATTCAGCATACGGTCCCAGCCGAAACGCCAAAAGGGCTGGTTTGCTTACCTCCATAAGACGTAGGTGTAATAGCAAGTAGCGCCGTAGAAAGCGCATAGTTCGGGGCTAAACTCTTTTAGTGTCAAAGCCGACCCTCTTCGGGACAGCATAACAGCCTTCTGCGATCAGTTCTAGTAACTGCTATCAGACTTGTCCAGTGGACGAGGAAGAACTGTATCGCTTGTGCATTCATTGCGAAGGACGATTCGTAAATTACATGGACGATTCTTGTGGTAAGTTCGAATTCACAGCTCCTCCTAACCAGGAAATGCTTTGAAATTGAGATGAAACTCTGGAAGGGGACCCAGATGCTTCGATCGAGTCTTGAAAGCTGATTACAAATATGGAAGAAGTTTCAGGAAAGCAACCGTGTTTCCACATAGGTTGCACCTCATCATTAGCTTCTTTTGCAACTTTTAAGGCTCACAACTTTCTTACAAAGTTCACGTAGCAGTTTTAGTGTCCATATTTGTAATCAGCGTCCAAGACTCTATCGATGTACCTAGGTCTCCTTTCAAAGTTCCATGGGAAGTTCAAAACATTCCCTGGTAAGGCGCTGTTGGCATGTTCTCATCAACGAAGGAATTTCTCGTGATCTTTACCTTACCTTGCACGCACATCTGCTGAAAAAATGCGATCGGTCCGTCTGTCTTTGTCAGAACGCTGGCACCGAATGGCTGACCGTCCTCCGAGTGAATAGAGCACTCCTGAGACCGTGCGTCGTATTCGAACGATGAGCACTCATGGCCCTGTAAAGAAGACGATGACTTAAGCGTTTAAGGGCTACGAGTGCCAATTTTTCATTTTAACCATCTTGTTCTGCATTGTAATGAGATGTTGTGGAGCGTAAAGAAAGGCTGGGTGGGTCAGCAAGTCCACGATGAGGTGGCACGACGATTTTAAGCTGACTGCCACAGTTTACCGTAGCGCTCTCGCTTCAGCTCAACTATGTAAGTAGGGCACGGCAACACGATTACTTCACAAACCGTACTTCGAAAAAACTTGTAACCACTAA
>MU890014.1:0-17276 GCA_036418205.1 Ostertagia ostertagi
AACTTGATAGAAGGTGGGATATGTTGTGATCATGCGCGAGCGAATGTGTAGGGGTTCATGCACTCGTAGGCCTACTTGTTTTGCCAGAAATGGAACTACCGTAGACGACATGGATTGTTGCACCACATATCCCCTACCCTTCTGCCTTCTTCTTCGGTCCCTAGACCCAATAATCCTAATTATTTGCTCATCTTCAATATCTCAGCATCACCATGATGCTAGAAAAAAAGCGGAACTGAAAAAAGACTGCGCGAAAATCTCGAAACCCACCATTGTTAGTTACAGGGTCGATGGGTTAGTAGCAAATCAATTGTTAGTAGTGAGCCGTTGACATTGAACCTCACCGCACCATGACTACACTTTTGTAAACAGTACAGTGATACCACTGATTAGTGTAATTGATTTTTGAATAAGTATGGGCGCACACGACCTTAAAGGAAGCGATTACGCAAAGGAATTTTCCCATCGGGGAAGACCCTGCGTCACACGGAGCAATTACTTGGCCGCCAAGGAAGAGATGTGTGGCCCTCCCACGGCGGAAGGTGCTGTGGTTGCTGAGCAGGACCCGCGCGACGCCCCGCCCTCTGCGACGTGACGCCCACAGGTTCACTCGGTGGCTTGGGCGAGCCGTGTTGCCAGCCGCAGCGCGGTTAGGGCGCCATGCCTGCTGTTTGCTGCCAGCACGCGTTGCGCAATCTCGTCCACGCGTGCGCGGTCTTCGCCGCAGTCCATCTGAGAGCCGCAATAAACGGCCAAAAGGGGGTCCCATTTCTCGTTTCCTGGACCGATTTCGCTGCTTCTTTCGCCACTGACGTACCATTGAGGACCCCCTCGTCCCCTCTAAACCCCATTTAAACCTAGCGTAAGCCGCTGCCTTTAAGGGAGACATTCAAGGTAGTGAGCCAATTCTGGATGGGCTAAGCTTCAGGGTGAGGAAGGAATTTTTGGGGAGGATAGAGCATCCCCCGGCAGGGTCAACCCTATGTTGCTACAAGTAGCAACGGGGGGTCGTATTTTGATGAGTTTGTAGAGAGGGGGTCGTACTTGCTTCGTTGTTTTTAAGGAAGAATTTACCGTTTCAGAGTGACTATATATCCCCGCTCGACGGCATTTTTGGAGGAAAAAGTGGGCGGGGTTTTGATGGAAGATGGAGATGGTGGAGGTAGGGAAAAGGGGGGTCGTAAAATTTTTCGAAAAGTAGCAACGATAAGGGCCGACCCTGCCCCCAGGTCATAAGCGCCTAAGTATCACTTCGTTATGGAAGAAAGTGGAGAATCATGCTACGACTTATCAGCACTAGATATGTGATATTTATTTTCGCCGCGCAGCACACGCGGCGAGTTTAGAAAGGCGCCGGCCACACGCGCCCGCCACGGCAAAAGCACGCGGTCCGGAAAGGGTTAAATGAATATCTCTGTGAGTAAGACAGCAGCACAGAAGTCGTGGCACGTCGCATATTGAAAGTGCGAAAGATGTTGATTGATGGCAGTTCTGCATGGACAGCTGCAACAGTTACCATTTTTACCACTTCACAGCGGTCTTCCTTTTCACGCACGCTTTCTCCCATATTACCTCTCCTTTCCGCGCCGTGTCTTCCCGCGCTTTTTTTCTAAGCTTGGTTCTAAACGTTAATTATAAAAGAAGAAGTCCGTCGTGGCTTTGCACTTGTTGAGTGCAATCTCTACACTGCCATCGCTCCAACCAAGGAGCATCTCTATTTCAGCCGCATTCCACCTTGGAGGCTCATGCTCTTGGGGTAGGTAAATAAGAGGGCACTCAAAACCTAGTAAGCACTGCTTTATCAAAATTTCCGGAATGCAAGCTCTCCCTCCTTGGAGAAGGATCCGGCACTCAAAGCAGGACTATGCAATGGCACCCACTGATGGCTACCACTCCTGTGCGCCGCGTGGACATATTAACACATTCACGCCGATGGCCGCCCATATGGGCTGCCAACAACATGCGCTCCTGGGACGATGGCAGCCCATATGGGCTGCCAACTGATAATCGCTTGCCAGGCGCTAGGAATGGACAGATAGGTGGGCAAATCTCGTAATCGAGTGTAAAATGCTTTTAAATTCCTTCACGGGGAAAGTGAATAAATGCTCTCTTCTTTCGTACCACTATTCGTCGTTTTGATCGAAATCCTACTGTTATATGTTCAGAACAACGCTGATGAAATGACACTGAAATGAAAGGCATTATCTACAATCTGCTCTCTATTTTCTATTCAAGGGCTCTCTACGTTCGTACGCATATCGATACTATCAGTCCTCATCAGTCGTTATCACTTTGACCCCCACCAAATATGTTTCCGTCCCACCCCCTATATCATGTCCCAAAATCAGCTCCTGACGACTGCTGCGAAGCGCACTATGAATTTCGTGAAATTTGTGTTTCAGCGCCTCTTATCTGCTCTTATCAGTCGTTATCACTTTGTGACCCCCACCAAATATGTTCCCGTCCCACCCCTATATCATATCAAAAAATCAGCTCCTAACGACTGCTGCGACGCGTGCTATGAATTTCGTGACACACACACACACAAACAGACAGACATAGCGCTTTATATATAGTAAGGATAATCTTTACGCATTGGACATTGCAGAAATTATTTTGTGACATTCATGTTTTTGTTCATTTACAAAACAAAATCTGCGGTTATGTGGTGAGGCGGCGGCGCCCACAAAATCGCGTCCGTCCCACGCGACCGAAAAGTGGAAAAGGGGCGTCGTCGTGAATGTGTTAAGGTGGCACCGCCATTGGGCGTGGCACCCAATGGCGGGGGGCACCCTAAATCTTCTGGCTCATTTGCACATTTGAAATAGTTCTGACATTCTGGTAATTACCAGCAACCTCCGTGATATCTATTTGTAGCATACTCACAGAACTGTGTTATAGGAACTAATTTACACGAAATTTCAGTGTGAGGCATTTAGGTCATTAGTTAGTTAGTTAACGAACCACTCATCCGTCATTTTCGAACGAATACGCTGTCGAAGGGAGAAACACAACAGTCCAAAAGGGTCTCTGAAATTATTCTCAAGGCCTTCGCACACATCAACCGTCGACAGATGAAATGTTTGTACTCTACAATGTAAACAGCATCTCTCAAATTGTGCACTGAAAAGTATTGACCTGATCCCAAGCTAGCTGCACCAGCCAATCTACAGGCTAAATACAAACCCTGCTGCTAGGGTCCAAGCCATGTAGCGTTCCATCAATGACCTATGAATGCATTGAGGTGACGTGAGCACAATTGACTGGAATGTTGGGATGTCTATGCACATGCATACAGAAAACCAGCTCCTATCACTGTGGGTGGCGGACGGCATGCCTTACCACCAGCGATAAGCAAGAAGGAAAAAAGTTCGCCTTTTGGCTGCCGTAACGCTGTCCCCAAAAGAACCAGCCGTGGTAATTAATAAAGTTAAGGAGACCTGCTCGGTGCACTGTTTTTGAAACACTTTCGGTTGTCCTGAAACCGGCCTATGCAGAGCTCATGCGCAACTGTCACCAAATTGATGACACGCTCACGGTTGTGGACAAACATCGGGGCTTAACCCCTTTGACTACTGGTGGGACACATGTGTCCCACTTTGTAGTCAAAGACACTACCACAGTTTTGGCACTTATAGAGATCGTAGAGCCATTTGATAGGGAAATTATGCACGAATAGAAACTTTATGATTCTTACTGTGACACCAAATTGTCACAAGTCAGAACGAGTTACTTTGGATAGTTTAGTAAGCAAGTGGTACCACAGGTCACTGGACAGTGTGCGCAGCTCAAAAAGGTAATTTTTGAGTCTCACACTCTTCATCCTTGCGCTAATGGTTCTAGTGTTTCCCTTAATTATTGTATCACGTGAAACGTAAGCAAACTGATGACGGACAGAGGCATTTTATCGGCCGCAATCCAGTCAGAGGACGACGCAGCCTACTACGACTGCGTTGGAAATTCTAACCTCCAGAGTTCTGTCAGTTTGGATGGTGAGGAAGTGATAATGGAAGACCCCTATGGTGACGCAGATTTTTGAGCATGAAATCCAACGAAAATTCGTCAGAGAAGAAGCAGTCGGTGGGCGCATCCTACAGGCAGTAGAGCAGCACTTCTACAAAATGCGGCTTGCAATTCTTTTCAAGTGCGTTCCCAACAGGACACTGGCTTATTGCACGATTGAGAGCTGTGAGAGTGTGCACTTGTCGAATGGTAACTGAATTACCAGTTGATGTTTCAAAAATGCTCATCTGAGCGGAAATGGTGTAATGGCAAGAGGGGCCGCTACCGCGCGCGTGGTCCCTAGATCAAATCCCAGGTCACACCCAACGTACATCAGCCAAATTTCTACAGCTGGTTGCCTGTTGCTGGGAGGGATAATTGCAACGCAGAACACATTTATAACTCGATTCTAAAAAAGTCGTAGTCTAAGGGTTAAACGCTGGCTTACTTGCGAAATCGTCGAGAACGCACTCCTTGATAGTTGCACAGCGCGAAGGGGAGGTCCGAACCTTTCTCTAACTATTGCGTTTGAGTAGAAGCATGTTGAAGGAACATATCTTGAGAGGATAGGACGGGTTGCTTCACAGGGAGTTTCAAAAATTCAAAATGTATGGACGCACCAGTGATTTTGCCCTCACCTGTGTGACTGCTGGAACGGCGAACTTTACTTACGCCTATACTTTATTTTCCCATCTATTCCCCACTGTCCTTGACTACTCCAAAACCTCAAAAACCCTCTTTCTTCCTCTAACGCAAAAACGACACTTTTTTAAGTCCCCGATTGTGGCCCACTTCGTTGGTCGCCGTCTCCTCTGATTCGGTTTCTAAATGCAGTGCAATCGAATTTGAAATCTTTCAAGCTATTACAACAGAACCGACATATACAGATTTGAAGAAAATAAAAAAATTCCACCACTGAATCACTTTTATTTTAGTAAATGTTCAGAAGTAGGACAATTATATTTTCATTACTTAATTAAAATCTTTTTTAGTAATGATGGTCTACCATAGTTCAGTATTAACATGTAATTTCAGTACAACTTGCTCCATGAATGGTACATTGGTTAAATTGAAATACTGCCCGCTGATTTGTTCGACTTCTTTAACTGTTGCGGTGTACTGCAGCAAAAGTTTTTCATGAGGCTGAAATAATTTTGTTCCACGAGATGTAGCAATCATTGTGGAGCACAATGAAGCAGGGTCGGCCGTCCGTTGCGCCAGTTCTGAGAAAATCTTTTACGATTCTCCTCTCTGTAGGAGGCCCTGACACGACCTCCCACCAGGGTCGGTCCTATCGTTGGGACTTTTTGCAAAATTTTTACGACCCCCTCCTTCACGAAAGTTTCATACGACCCCTCTTCACAACTTCTTTTTCCCTCGAAAAACACCGTCGAGCGGGGGGGGGTATATACGCACGCTGAAACGGCAAATTTTCTCCCGCGCGCTCTCACCTCATCACATGTAATTTCGTGCTACCGAAACAAGTACGACCCCCACCACAAACTTCAACAAACTACGACCCCGGTTGTACTTGTAGCAACGTAGGGTTAACCCTGCCTCCCACTACTTCCTATCACCATCAGCCTTGGAGATCGATCATACCCCATTCCCATACGGCGTCCTCTAACTCCCTCCCTGTCCTCTCACTCCCAAAGAATGCCTTCTTTTTTGTTAAAAGCCGCCGAAGAGCAGAGCGGGGGGAAGCGGTAGGTTGGGGAAGAGGAAGAGTTTAAGAAACGGCATATATTCCATTTTCGCTTATTAACCTTGTTTTATAAAATCCATCAAAAACACTTCTCTTGCTGGAGTACAAACATGACCGCCCCTTCCAACTTCCACTACCACGATTCTCTGGAATCTCAATACACCCCCTCCTTTGTTCCCATCACGAACATAGAGAAACAAATTACAACTCCCTACAATAGCTCACATACAGTCGATATCCGAAAGTTGGGGTGGGTGTGTCACCGGAAGTGACGTGCACTTGATAGAAGTGCGTGGATAAGCTGTTGCCAGCATGCTTTGCTGATAGCCAGCGATGTATGTTGGAAGCAGCTTATCCACATAGTTTCTATCAAGTGCACGTCACTTCCGGTGACACGCCCACCCCAACTCACCGATATCGAGTATACGTTTTCACTGAGTTCAGTAAAACGGACGCTTGACTCTGCTCAGCAGACACTTATGCAATAAATTACCAAGCAATTATCTTCAGAATCCACATGGGGTAAGATGAATGACAACGCCTCAGTGTCCTTTGAGTTTTCACAGTACGGTCCTCTTGATGACCATTTGTTCTTGCATGCGATCAAAATTCGGAATATGTGAGTAGGATGTGTTCTGAAAACGCTAGAACAATTGCATTTTTAGTTCTCGTCCCACAACTTCTGAAATTTTGCATCATTTTGATAAAGAAAGAGGTGGAAAGACGTATGAAGAAGGACCTAAGTGAGGTCACGACCACGATAGAAAATGCCATGGACAAAAAATGCCATGGCGACGACTGAGAAAGGCAGAGTGCGCGGTATCAAACTGGGGAAAGAAGACTCTAAACTTTTGCATTACAAGAGTAGACAGCCAATTATCATCTCTCGTTACAAACGGACTCCTCAGCACGAATGATCCTCGTAAACGAATTTTGAAAACAACATTATAAGCTCACCCTAAGAAAATGAACAATTTTTCATGAGGATCAAGAGAAAGTGCAAAGCAAAAGTAAATACCAGTCACTAACAAATCTTCGGACTATCTTTCAGAATGCCTCATGATCGTCTTCCGAAGAAAGAGGAAAGAAAAAGAGGGATGTTCATTCAAATTTATTAATTTCAAAATGCTGGGATGACTACATGTGTTATAGCAAGACAGGACGAAAAACTCTTTGCCCAATTCTTGGGTTTGATTCCCGAACTTACAGGTGTCCTGCTATACAAAACTAAAAAGGCCACTATCAAGATCTAGTGCCTTTTCTAGTGTCTTTGGGACGTCGTCTAAATCACGCCTTTTACAGGGGAATTCGAGGTCCACGTGAGTTCCTCTGCGAAAGGTGGGTTGCATTTTCAGAACATGAGTGTCCCGCTTGAGAACTGCATTACCGATCCACATTCTAAAGATAATCTAGAGCACATTGTCGGAATAATTTATGCGAGTAACCGATAGTTACAGCGTACAGAGGTCCGTAATACTTACTTACTTACTTGAATACTTGGATGCTCGTTGTCAGCCGATGATCTTCAGCGGCGAGCACACGCTTCCCTCCATTTTTGACGATCTTGAGCGGTTTGGGCCCAGTGTTGGCCCGCATCTTCTTGAAGTTTCTTCAGGGAGTCTCTCCATCGTGTTGCAGGACGGCCAAGTGTGCGCTTCACGTCTCGTGGATACCAGAACGTAACGCGTGTGGTCCACCGATCATCCATGCGTCTGACCACATGTCCGGCCCATCGTTTCTTTGCGTCCCACGTATACACTGCGGCGTCACGGATACCAGACATTAAGCGCATGTCTGTGCTGCGCAAGTTGCGGCTTCTCTGCTCCCGGCGGTTAATGTTCAGCAATGTCCGCTCCAGCGCTCTTTGTGCGCGAGTCAACATCATCGTAGACGTCTTGTTCTCCGCCCACGTCTCGGATGCGTAGCAGAGTGCGGGCAGTACCGTAGAGTCGAATAGGTCAGCTCGTATCTTCTTGTCCGAGATGAGCTGAGCCGCCTCTTTGATGCTTCCCATTGCCGTCCATGCGCATTTCTTGCGCCTCATGATCTCTGCGCGCAAGTTGTTGTCCACGGAGATGAGTCGACCGAGGTACACATAGCAGTCGGTGTCCGGGAGTGCGGCGCCTCCGAGTATGATAGGTGACGCATCTGCCCATTCGTTCCGCATGACCATTGTCTTGTTCCGGTTCATTGTGAAGTCAACGGCACTGCCGACATCGTCCAACTCCTCCACCATCTGTTAGAAAGATTTCCGAGAAGCACTGCAAATCATAACTATGTGATTGTCTCACTTTCAAGAATCGGGTCAAAGATCGACTTCAAGCGTTTTCTGATCGCAAGACGAAGGACGTTCCCGTTCCTTTCAGTAATGAGTCTTTTTCAAGGCCTCATTTACCATCGTCTCTCCGCCCACTTGATTTCAGATACGCGGCCCCTTTCTCCTTACTCTATTTGTTTGTCGTTGAATTTGACGCAACAACTTGTAGCTGTGCCAACTCCACTCTAAAATCCATAAGGACCCAGTTTTTAGCGAGGATGGAACAAGTAATTTTAATTGTTCAATGTCCGGTGAAAACTACGAATTGTTCATAATGCCCGATCCCGTGATAAATTTTCGACCTTTAAAATCGATTAAAATCTCAGGCACGACCAAATTTTCACCAATACGATCCCTCCGTAAACTCCAATACAAACACCCACGTCTGAGTCCGCTAGTCCACAGCGTTGACAATGACAACTTTTTATTACTTTTCGATTATTTCGCTTCTGCTTCAAAATGGCTACAAATTGTACTGCCATGGCATCCGCCCTCATGAATACGTAGCTATTGCTAAGTCATACACTTCGCCAGATACTTGCGAGAATCAACATTTAACAAAGCTATAACAACTATATGGTCAGTGATACTCACGCATTTTGTTGCAGCTTTGAGTAGACGCCGTTATAATCGTAGTTATACACCCATCCAGTGATAGATATTACTCGAGTACGCTTTTGAACAATCGTTCGTGTGTAGTTATTCAATGGTTCCAAGAAGGCTGGACAATGTTATATACATAGCAGACATCTGTCATCAAAGACTACTGGAAACTTGTACCTTTTTTGAATCCTGTCTTCAAAGGAACGATCAGGTTGTGCTCATGTGGCAGAAGCCCTAAACGCAAAATTTACATCTGTTGAAAGTGCGAAGCGATGAGGGTCGTGCACAAACTTTTCTTTTGATGCGAATCTCCTCAGCTGCAGCAAAAGTGCTCTAACCAGGAAGGTCTTTCAGGGCGTGACAAGCTTTTTGAAAACGGTCTTTTGCATGATATAGGGGCAGATGCGGGAACCACAGAACCATGTTCAATTTTTCCTGAACGGCCCTCTGAATACCAGAAAAGGAGGTCCCTAGTTCGATTCCTCGTGGTAACAAATTTTTGCATTTCGAGTTGACGTGCCAAAATTCGCGCAAAATGGAGTTAGAACCAACCAGAACAATCAGAACTCCATTTTGCGCGAATTTTGGAACGTCAACTCGAAATGCAAAAATTTGTCACGAGGAATCGAACTAGGGACCCCTTTTCTGGTATTCAGAGGGCCGTTCAGGAAAAATTAAACATGGTTCTGTGGTTCCCGCATCTGCCCCTATATCATGCAAAAGACCGTTTTCAAAAAGCTTGTCACGCCCTGAAAGACCTTCCTGGTGAGCATTTTCGTTGTCATACCTTTTTTGGATGCGGCATGCACTTGACCACTAATTTGCACAATACGTTTCAAAAGTATAAACCTATGAAAATGACTTTTCCTAGTTGAGATAAGTATTTCATGACTTTCCATGTACTTTATTGATTTAACAGTGTTGAAAACCACTGCCCTCTTTACTCCGGAAAATACAAAAATGTTTACATACATTTTTATAAGAAATTTACAAAATATCTTTCTGTTTCAAAAGTATAAAGCCACTTGCAACACAACTCTATTTTCCCTCAGAAAACAGTGAGCATCGTACATATTAGTAACTAGCGTGACTTCCTTTTTTAAAAGTGAGATTTAATAGACCATTTGGCATACTATCCGTGAGCTTCAGAAGTATAGCAGGGATTCAGGTGGTAGGAAAACGTCTCGATGGCTGTCCAAGGTCTTCCCACGTTACTATACTGCTTCCCATCTGCGTAAATCTGCCTGGCGATAATTCCTCAGGTATTTTCTAATGAGCTTAGATCTAGGCTGCAGGCAGACCAAATTTCCAGTACGCTTTGAATTCGTTGTTGAGACCAGTGTTAAGTGGAATCGCTTGCGATGATGAAGCAGACCATCTTGAGCCACCGCCGAAGATCCTCCTGCTAAATACCAGCGGATCTCTCCAGTAGCTGTGATAACCATCCGGCCCGTCCAAAGAAGTTCTTTCATCAGAGAAAATGACCTGAACACAACAAGCCATTAACTAAACGTCATGATGAAAGTGCCTCCCTACCCCCGTAGAATCACCTACCGAACCCCAACTCGTTCGCATGTTCCTCCGGGCGAGTTCGAGACGAGGTGCTTTGTGATGCTGTTCCGGACGTGGAGTCTTCATCATGGATTGTCGCACGATATTTGGAGCAGAGTTAGCGACCCTCCAGATGGTAACTTTTCGAAGCAAAAGGGAGAGCTCGTGTCGGATCTGACTGATCGTCGCCGTAGAATTGGAAAGGGATCGTTGGATATGGCGGATATCATGTTCGGAGAGTACTCGTGGCCTTCCAGAGATCTTCTTCTTTCCATAATGAAGCTGGATTTTTCAAAAAGTTGTCGATACAGCTATGAGAACGACCAAGTTGAGCAGCTATGGAGCGGTTTGTGGCCAGCTTCATGTACCGTCCTCGCACGAACTTGCTTTTCAATAGAAAGGCCACAGAAGTTCGAACGAATCAACAGGAACGACAAATTTTATCTTTGATGCCTGCTGGCCCGGGATGGCTTTATACTTTTGAAACAGGGGAGTTTTCAAATTTTCTTATGGAACCGTTTCTAGCTTATAGTGGTTTGTACAACAAAGTTTACTATAGTTTCAGAGCGTGCTGAATTCGATAAACTATTCATCAAATCACGGAACCTTCATTCTAACTTGGAACAGCTTCATTCAAGGGTGGCTTTATACTTTTGAAACGCACTGTATACTGGCGCTTGAGGCCCATAGAATGACTTGCGGAGGCCATCCGATGTAATTCTCACAGACAATGTGGTATCATAGTCGATCCGGAGGGATGGAAGGTTTGATTGACCTACACCAGCAAAGTCCCCGGACCGCGCGTGTGATAATCGGCGCCACTTGCTTTGGATTTTTTTTGCTTTCTCTCTTGGCATTTTGTTCTCTCGGTGATGAAGCGACCGGCAATGGCGAAAACTGTCTGAATACAAGTGCGCTGAATACGGCAGGTCAACCAAACCCGAGAATCTTCTAATGTTTGGGCAAAGATACATGCGACCGCGCGCTGTAGTGGAGCGCATTGTCTTGGCGCTGTATTCCGCAAGGTTTTTTCGGGACCGTGTTGAAACTAGCACTAGGCAGCGCATGTGATCATGCCTCTTCTTACAGGATATACATATCAGTGGATGATGGAGTCCATTTCCAAAACTACAAGAACGTCATCTTTATCCATGATATGGGAAACAGTGAAACTCCTGTTTCGCAGAGCCACCTTGAGTCACTCTTCGGATACGCTAATAATTAGCAATTCGCTTCTCGTCGTTCTCCACGGTAGAAGTTGATTTATGATTGCAAACGCATAATTAATAAAGGCCGCGTGGTGCCTGCGCGAAAATGTCCGCCGTTAGGCAAAATTAGAGCATTCAGAGGCCTAGACACGAATTGCGGTGGCGGCCGAAAGCACGGAGAGCTACTCATTACGGAGCTAGCAATGAAGAACGAGCAAGATCTGCTTATCGGACGAAGCATCAAGGAAAGAATCTCTTATGGAATTAATGTTGTAGAGAAATTCGCATTTTTTGTAGTGTTCCGGCGAGTAACATGGAACAATTCCAATCATACCATGCACCTCTGTCCTTCCCGAACATCGCTAGGTAATTGAGGAATGGGAAGTCACCGGATGGTCACGTCAGCGACGCTACTTCCACACTGTCTCAGAAACTAATAGCTAAAACAATGCTTTCTAATGAGGCAGCATAGCTGAAATGGCACTAAATCCATGTCGACGCTGCCTTCAAAGATCATTGACCCTAGCAATAGTCTTATATCGTTTGCATCTCGTTTAGAAGTGCACTTCATCTCGACAGCAATCTACTACAAACTTGTCGTATCTATCGTTTGTTCTTGTCACCAATCCAAATATCCAACGTCTGAGCTGGGGCGTCCCTCCCGGGTACTTGATCACTGCCCCATGCCACCTCACATTCAAATTAGCTCAAGATGGAATCAGTGATATTGGATTATCTCCACATAACATTGTTGTCAAAGTGGCATCAATTTGTGAAATCGATTATAAACCAGGCATGTGAAATTGAATCATTGAAGAATGAAAGTGTTTTCAAAGCATGTTGCATTGGTTTCCTTCTAGTTCACGGTGTCAAAAGTACTGTATGAGGTAATCTAAGTTACCTTCTTACCTTTTTCAGGATATGCAGAGACGGTAGAGATCGCTAATCCCTTTCCAGCTTCCCGTTTTGCACATGCTGTATTCGATTTAGCTAATTGAAAAACACAGGCTTCAGAGAGCGTGCCATTTCCGGACTCGCTAGTGTACATCTCAATAAGCGTGCCGCTGTTCACTGAAGAAGAAACACATCACCAAAAACGACACCTGATGAACAC
Source organism: Ostertagia ostertagi (assembly GCA_036418205.1). NCBI lineage: Eukaryota > Metazoa > Nematoda > Chromadorea > Rhabditida > Trichostrongylidae > Ostertagia > Ostertagia ostertagi. Next base: position 12,501 of record MU890014.1, read on the forward strand.
AGCCATAAACGGTATATATCAACGCTATCTCAATCGACTATCCTACTTAACTTTCCCCGAACTCCGAGAACAACATTCCTGTTCCTCATCAGGATAAATGCGACTCGCAGCCAAGGAATCCTCGACCGTACTTAATCATAAAATTCGATGTATGCGGCGCTAAATAACTCTCCAGAAGCGAGTCTCCGCCAAATTTCAAGACAGTTCATAAAGCTAAGCAGGGGAGTGGAACAGACCTTATTAGGTTTCTGTGAAAATTTGTGAATGTGGGTGGAAGAGAAAAAGGAAGCTTTTGCACCCTAGACTCTTCTCAAAATGTGTTAATAAGGGGGCTGTCGTTCAGCAGAACATCCACCACACTTATGGGATCTGGGTCTTCGAGAAATTCCTGCGAAATTTGAAAACTTGCAGCTATTTCACGCAACTATAAGCTGCACCTCTCTGCGATAGCGTCGGTGTCATTGTATGAAGTATACTGCGAAGCGCTCCAATGGACCAATAAGGGAATCTAATACTTTAGATAAGTGATTAGAGTAGGAGAAGAGGCTCGTTTTGAATGCTGAACTGCGCCCAGGTAGTAGCACCTCCGTAACATGATACAGTGACACCTTGACAAGGCGTTTGAACCTCGTTTCCTAGAGAGCAAGTTTCGTTAGACATTCACTGATTCGCTTGATTTAGCTTCACGCAGCCCATGTTGGATCCACACACCTAGCCTGATCTACAGGGTATCTCATAAATATTACGCCACCTTTCTTTACTTGTAACTTCTCTCAAAATGGATGTATCTTCAAGAGGTTTTACAAAAATTTTAGCCAATACATTTACATATTGAAAGGAATGATATTCATTGGATATGCTCCCCTGTTGTTGTGAGTATGGCTCCCAATTGCTTCGAACGCAACTCTACTGTGGCCCGCATGGCATCCTGGGTGTTAAAACTTTGCAGAGAAAAGGCTCCGGCTCATCCATGTGGATGCAATGTTTAGTGCAGGCTCCCCCTCCCCCTAAAATAGCCCACATAGAATGGCTCAGCACGCTGGAATCGAAGGACAAGAGAGTCATTTGTTTGAGGATGCCTTAACAGCGCTCTTGAACGAATTTTGCCTCCTATGCAGAAGCTGGGTCCTATTGAAAAGATCATCACCCCTCCTCAAAGTGGCTAGATACCTCAGTAACAGATGGTGCACCGAAATGTCCCTTGGCTCGATAGTATCAAGTTGTATTCCTTTATAAGGCAGTGATGGTGAGCGACCGGTAGTTGAGACCCCCGTCCAGACCATGATAAGGTTCGGCTGCTGCTTGTGGCGAATATTCCTTTCACTCTCACTGACTTCCTCAAGACCTCATGCGGGCATCCTCGGAGTTTGAAGATTGTAGCTCCGCTCCATGTGAGGAATTTTGTCGTCGATGAAAACGGTGCCCGCGTAATCGCCATTTTCGGCCCTCGACACCAGCTCTTTGAACTTTTTGTCTCTGCTGTGCTCCTCCCGTTGGATTGAGCAGTGGTGCTTATGCAACTTATAATGGACTGTGAGCAGTTGTTATCCGACCATATAAAACTTCTCCAATACCATGTAGAATGCTTCGTGTTCCTCCTCGTGGTGCGTAGGCGACGAAGATTGTCAAAGCAGGAGTTGAACCACATCTTCTCAATCTCAAACGTCCGATTCGGGTCGTAAGGCTTTCGTACGAATCGATGTTTATGGCCAAGTGCGTGTTGACGAGGACACCCACACCGCCAACGCCTCTGCTGTCGCATGTTCCAAGGAACAGTTCTTCTCCAGTATCGAAAACGGCGTGTAGCGGGCGGTGCCTTCTCGGTCAGTCCGATGACGTCGTACTTGATCTTCCTGGCCTGCATCATCAGATCTTCGATGTGAGCTTCGGATGCAAGCGTTCGTGCGTTGAAAGTACAGATCGCCATCTTAGTCCTTCTTCGTTTAGGCAGCCTATCCGGGCCCTGAGATTCTAGCAGCCTCTCCCGAGCGGTCCTACCCAACGCTGCCGTATTGGGGGCTCCCTCAGGTTCAGGGGAATGAGGCCCATCCATATTGCTGTTTTCGGCATATTGAAGGCACACGAGTAGCTTGCCAGGCTCTGTCGTGTGGGCTAGGATAGACCTCCAGGTAGTTAGCCACGCTATCCTGGAGCGGAACAAGGGGCTTAGTTTTTGGAGGCGGCCCCGAATCGCCTCCCATGTACTTCCTTCCCCTGAATCCACCTGCGTCTCAGGGCAAGTACATGGTGGCTTTTGGTCCGCGATTTACCCCCTATCCGCCACCTGGGGTCGCGCCACGTAGCCTCGCCACCAACCGGCTCGAGATCTTTCAGTGAGAGAGGACCCTCAGTGAAAGAGATCCGTGGACTGTATTGTTCCAATTTTAGTTTATGTTAAGGAATGAACAACCGGAGGGATGCGAGCTGTAATACACTGCTTACCAAACTCGAACAGCGAATGCCGACAAGATATCTGTGCTCAAAAATCATCTAAAATCGCCGTTCACTGCAAGTTCTAATAACACTAGTTGCCAAGACTAGTGACAGGTCGTGTTGCGTACCAAGAAGAGTTTTCAGCGCTGCAGGTAGATAATCTGTCAGGTTGTTTTCGAAGAGGGTCTCTAGAGGACTGACGTAGTCATATGTCTTGAAATAGGTTGTAGTATTCATTAGAGACGAGCGCAGTGGGCCTTATTCGCGGTAACATAAAAGACCAGCGGAATCACAGGGCGCGATTTCTGTGATTTCTTTGTTTTCTTGATTGAGGTTAAGTGAGCAATGACTGCCAGCGTCATTGCCCACTTTACCTCACTACCATCAAATATACCGCTAATGCGAGCGCAACGATTTTAGTGAAATCTGTTTTTCGAGACTCTTTGTTGGTCTTAGTCAGCCACGATAACGTCTCGTGTCCGACCATGAATATCCTCCCACATGCTATATACGCTGTGCTGTGCACAAAAAAGTCCAGACTCTGTATATTTGCTCTGTGTAACGTCGTTAGCCAACTCTTATCAGTTGCTTGTCACGTACTCGTCATCCACCACTTTCCACCTCGCATCGCAACTATGAGCACGGGTCTATTAGAATGGCAAATGGTAGCGAAGTTGATGGCACTAAAACTCTGACGCGCTTACTTCTTATTGATAAATAAGTTTATCTAAGTGTTAACCCCCCTAGCGAGCGAAGTTTAGCTTCCGCATATACAATACACCAAACATCAGCTCCAAACTGTCTTTCAGAGGACGACGCTTATCCGTCCAGCACCTCTTCGGTGCCACCCTCTCAAGTGAAATCAAGCGACCAAAAGTTTACGACGTCTATCCCTTATTGTGTTGTCCTTTCCAGAACCCAATGACTGCTTGCGACAGCGAGACAGCTTTTGCCGCATGGTGAGAGGTCATAACTGTTAGGTTTATGATCGACCAGCCACTTGTTATTCCAGCTAGGAAAATTCTCGCCGAGGTAAAGATCGGTCCAGTGCTGCATCAAAGCTCTTGCCGATAAGCCTTGCAGTTACACGCCTGCACGTTCCATCCATTTTCTAGAAGTAAGGCCGTCAGATGTGCGTTGTGTTAGGTTCTGTAACCGAAATGCTCTTGCATGGAAATTGAATATAGAGGATTCGATCGCTGTGACGGAAGCTACCTGCTGCCCTCAAAGCATGTGTCACCTGGTTCGGAGCAATAGTACAAACGACGCATCATTGAGAAGCATCCGCTACACATACTCATGGTACTAGTTTAATGATTAGGTCTATTCAGTTCAACCCGGCTATTCTAGGAGGTCGAATGCAGAATAGCACTTTATCGATTGAGGCCATTTCTGTGGCAAAGCGTAATGCTCGCGGTCTTCCCGAGGAAACAGGCATTCCGGGAAGAATAAAAACTGCTTACGCAAACCAGAGCCTTACATCCCCGCTCAGGTTAGTCCCGTCTTTGAAAGGGCGCTCTTTACGTTGTTCTAAATGCATTGCCACCACAATGCCCATACTTGCGACAGCGCCGAGAAAAATTCTGGAATACCACAGAAGATAGATGCGGAGTGATTTTTCTACTGGTGAATATTGTTCCTGCTTCTCTTAGATTATTATGAACGGTTATAGAAATTCACTCCTGCATCTCACTTGTGCTCAAGCACCGGTGAAAGAGTGGGCGAAAATGTAGCAGGGCTCTGAATTACATCGAAAGTGATACAAAAGTGAGAAAGAGAGCACGAAAGCAGCCGAAGAATAGAAATCGGATTAGGTGTGGAGGTGGAGAGCTTCTGGAGGATTGTAGACGAAGCTCCATAGTCAGAGAACCTCAAAATCTCCCCAGACGCAAAAGCACTTACCATTTGCAACCACGGAAAAGCACCGAATGAGCGCTTCCAAAAGTCACCAATCACCGAGTCGATACATTGTAAATGACTTTATCACTGAATTCATTTTGTAAGATCAAACTGAACAGCTACCAGGACATCTCGCAAATCTGCAAGTTGTCTCGCACCCGCAAGTTATATCTAGCAATGCGTCACAGATTTACGCATACCCACGACATTTCCATAAACGTGTACAATGGAAAGAATACAGTGTCCGATCTTCAAATAAGAGAATCACTGTATTCTTAAGGACAATGGTGATGGCGAGGACGTAATGATCCTTTGGCAAAAATAACCGTTACAAGCGCCTACGTGTTCTGTCTAAGGTTGTTTCAATTCTCCTTTCAAAAGTACAACATGTTAACAGCCATTGATTTCGACGTGTCGATGGATTTTTACAGCTTCGCTGGCAAA
>MU890015.1:0-15909 GCA_036418205.1 Ostertagia ostertagi
CCCACGTCTGAGTCCGCTAGTCGCAGCGTTGACCATGACAACTTTCTTATTACTTTTCGATTATTTCGCTTCTGCTTCAAAATGGCTACAAATTGTACTGCCATGGCATTCGCCCTCATGAATACGTAGCAATTGCTAAGTCATACACTTCGCCAGATACTTGCGAGAATCAACATTTAACAAAGCTATAACAACTATATGGTCAGTGATACTCACGCATTTTGTTGCAGCTTTGAGTAGACGCCGTTATAATCGTAGTTATACACCCATCCAGTGATAGATATTACTCGAGTACGCTTTTGAACAATCGTTCGTGTGTAGTTATTCAATGGTTCCAAGAAGGCTGGACAATGTTATATACATAGCAGACATCTGTCATCAAAGACTACTGGAAACTTGTACCTTTTTTGAATCCTGTCTTCAAAGGAACGATCAGGTTGTGCTCATGTGGCAGAAGCCCTAAACGCAAAATTTACATCTGTTGAAAGTGCGAAGCGATGAGGGTCGTGCACAAACTTTTCTTTTGGATGCGACAGCCGTCAAGCTTTCGCAAAAGTACGGATCTCAGGAGCATTTTCGTTGATCATACCTTTTTTGGAATGCGGCATGCATTGACCACTATTTGTACAATGCGTTTCAAAAGTATAAAGCCACCCATGAAAACTACTTTTCCGAGTTAAGGTGAGTATTTCATGGCTTGCCATAAACTTTATTGAATTCAGCGTGTTTGGAAACCATTGTTCTCTTTATTTCAGGAAACAAAATGATTCACATACATTTTTATAAGAAGATTTCCAAATATCCCCTGTTTCAAAAGTATAAAGCCACTTGCAACATAACTCTATTTTTCCAGAGAAAAAGTGAACATCGTAAATATTAGTAACTAGCGTGACTTCCTTTTTTAGAAGTGAGATTTAATAGACCATTTGGCATACTATCCGTGAGCTTCAGAAGTATAGCGGGATTCAGGTGGTAGGAAAACGTCTCGATGGCTGTCTGAGGTCTCCCACGTTACTGTACTGCTTTCCATACGCGTATATCTGTCGGACAATGATACCCCAGGTGTTTTTTATTGGATTTGGATCTAGGCTGCTAGCAGGCCATTCCAGTACACTGATTTTGTTGACGTAAACCCGGTGTTGAGTGGACCGGCTGCGATGGATGGTGGCGTAATCGTGCATAAAGATGAAGTTTTGCCGACGACTTCCACACAGAAACGAGAGAAGATCATCAGAAAAGCATCCTGATACTCACTGGAATCCATTCGACACGAGACGAAAGCCAAAGGGAGCACAGCACCGCTGGAAAGCAGACCATCTGTGAGCCACCGCCGAAGATCCTCCTGCTAAATACCAGCGGATCTTTGCTAAAATCCTGTAATACAAACAAACCATTAACACTAGACGTCATGATAGAAGTGCCTTCCTACCCTATAGAATCACCTACGGATTCCCAATTAGTTCTCATGTTCCTACCGTGCAAATTCTAGGCGAGCTGCTTCGTGATGCTGTTCCAGACGTGGAGCCTTCATCATGGATTTTCGCACGGTATTTGGAGCAGAGTTCCCGGTCCTTCAGATGGTACGTCTCGAAGCGGAAAGGGATAGCTCTTGTCGGATCTGACTTATCGTCGCGTAGAATTGGAAAGGGATCGTTGGATACGGCGGATATCATGTTCGGAGAGTACTCGTGGCCTTCCGAAAGATCTTCTTCTTTCCATGAGCTGGATTTTTCAAAAGTTGTCGATTCAGCTATGAGAACAACCAAGTTGAGCAGCTATAGAGCGGTTGTGGCCAGCTTCATGTACCGTCCTCGCACGAACTTGCTTTTCAATAGAAAGGCCACAGAAGTTCGAACGAATCAACAGGAACGACAAATTTTATCTTTGATGCCTGCTGGCCCGGGATGGCTTTATACTTTTGAAACAGGGGAGACTTTCAAATTTTCTTATTAAACCGTTTCTAGCTTATAGTGGTTTGTACAACAAAGTTTACTATAGTTTCAGAGCGTGCTGAATTCGATAAACTATTCATCAAATCACGGAACCTTCATTCTAACTTGGAACAGCTTCATTCAAGGGTGGCTTTATACTTTTGAAACGCACTGTATACTGGCGCTGGCGCTTGAGGCCCATAGAATGACTTGCGGAGGCCATCCGATGTAATTCTCACAGACAATGTGGTATCATAGTCGATCCGGAGGGATGGAAGGTTTGATTGACCTACACCAGCAAAGTCCCCGGACCGCGCGTGTGATAATCGGCGCCACTTGCTTTGGATTTTTTTTGCTTTCTCTTAGCAATTCTGTTCTCTCGGTGATGAAGCGACCGGCAATGGCGAAAACTGTCTGAATACAAGTGCGCTGAATACGGCAGGTCAACCAAACCCGAGAATCTTCTAATGTTTGGGCAAAGATACATGCGACCGCGCGCTGTAGTGGAGCGCATTGTCTTGGCGCTGTATTCCGCAAGGTTTTTTTCGGGACCGTGTTGAAACTAGCACTAGGCAGCGCATGTGATCATGCCTCTCTGCGTACAGGATATATCAGTGGATGATGGAGTCTATTTCCAAAACTACAAGAACGTCATCTTTATTCCATGATATGGAAACAGTGAAACTCCTGTTTCGCCGACCTTGAGTCACTCTCGACACCGCTAATAGTGTGATTTAGCAGATTCGCTTCTCGTCGTTCTCACGGTAGAAGTTGATTTAATGCGTTGCAAATGCATTAATTAGAAAAGCCGGTGGGGTGGCGTGCGCAAAATGGTCCGCCCTTTAGGCAAACTAGAGCATTCAGAGGCCTAGACACGAATTGCGGTGGCGGCCGAAAGCACGGAGAGCTACTCATTACGGAGCTAGCAATGAAGAACGAGCAAGATCTGCTTATCGGAATGTTAATAATAGTGATGTTGTCTTTGTTGGAGAAGTCATCAAGGAAAGAAGCTCTATGGAATCAATGTTGTAGAAAAATTCGCATTTTTTGTAGTGTTCCGGCGAGTAACATGGAACAATTCCAATCATACCGCGCACCTCTGTCCTTCCCGAACATCGCTAGGCAATGAGGAATGGGAAGTCACCGGATGGCCACGTCAGCGACGCTACTTCCACACTGTCTCAGAAACTAATAGCTAAAACAATGCTTTCTAATGAGGCAGCATAGCCGAAATGGCACTAAATCCACGTCGACGCTTCCTTAAAGATCATTGACCCTAACAATAGTCTTATTATGGCTTGCATCGTTTAGAAGTGCACTTCATCTCGACAGCAATCCACTACAAACTTATCGTATCTATCGTTTGTTCTTGCCACCAATCCAAATAGCCAACATCTGAGCTAGGGCGTCTGTTTCGGGATACTTGATCACCGCCCCACTATTTGTCACCTCACATTCAAATTAGCTCAAAATTCAGTGATATTGGATGATCTCCACATAACATTGTTGTCAAAGTGGCATCAATTTGTGAAATCGATTATAAACCAGGCATGTGAAATTGGATCATTGAAGAATGAAAGTGTTTTCAAAGCATGCTGCATTGGTTTCCTTCTAGTTCACGGTCTCAAAAGTACTGTATGAGGTAATCTAAGTTACCTTCTTACCTTTTTCAGGATATGCAGAGACGGTAGAGATCGCTAATCCCTTTCCAGCTTCCCGTTTTGCACATGCTGTACTCGATTTAGCTAATTGAAAAACACAGGCTTCAGAGAGCGTGCCATTCCGGACTCGCTAGTGTACATCTCAATAAGCGTGCCGCTGTTCACTGAAGAAGAAACACATCACCAACCAACACACGGCTGATGAAACACATGCCATAAACGGTATTTACCAAACGCTATCTCAAGCGACTATCCTGCTTAACTTTCCCCCGAACTCCGAGAACAACATTCCTGTTCCTCATCAGGATAAATGCGACTCGCAGTCAAGGAATCCTCGATCGTACTTAATCATAAAATTCGATGTATGCGTCGCTAAATAACTCTGCCAGAAGCGAGTCTCCGCCAAATTTCAAGACAGTTAATAAAGCTAAGCAGGGGAGTGGAACAGACCTTATTCGGTTTCTGTGAAAATTTGTGAATGTGGGTGGAAGAGAAAAAGGAAGCTTTTGCACCCTAGACTCTTCTCAAAATGTGTTAATAAGGGGGGCTGTCGTTCAGCAGAACATCCACCACACTTATGGGATCTGGGTCTTCGAGAAATTCCTGCGAAAATGCTATACGAAGTTATTACGTCATTGTATGAAGTATACTGCGAAAGCGCTTCAATGGACCACTAAGGGAATCTAATACTTTAGATGAAGTGATTAGAGTAGGAGAAGAGGCTCGTTTTGAATGCTGAACTGCGCCCAGGGAGTAGCACCTCCGTAACATGAGAACTGCCTTTTCCTCTATACAGTGACACCTTGACAAGGCGTTCGGAACCTCGTTTCCTAGAGAGCAAGTTTCGTTAGACATTCACTGATTCGCTTGATTTAGCTTCACGCAGCCCATGTTGGATCCACACACCTAGCCTGATCTACAGGGTATCTCATAAATATTAACGCCACCTTTCTTTTACTTGTGACTTCTCTCAAAATGGATGTATCTCCAAGATGTTTTACAAAAATTTTAGCCATACATTACATATTGAAAGGAATGTTATCATTGGATACGCTCCCCTATGGCTGCAAATATGGCTCCCGATTGCTTCGAACGCAACTCTCCTGTGGCCCGCATGTCATCCTGTGGTGTTAAAAATTTGCAGAGAAAAAGGTCGAGTTCGTCCATGTGGATGCAATGTTTAGTGCAGGCTCCCCCTCCCCCTGAAATAGCCCACATAGAATGGCTCAGCACGCTGGAATCGAAGGACAAGAGAGTCATTTGTTTGAGGATGCCTTAACAGCGCTCTTGAACGATTGTTGCCTCCTATGCAGAAGCTGGGTCCTGTCGAAAAGACCTTGACCCCTCTTAAAAGTGGCTAGATACCTCAGTAGTAGATGGTGCAACGGAATGTCCTTTGGCTCGATAGTACAAGTTGTATTTTTTATAGAGCTGTGATGGTGAGCGACCGGTAGTTGATACCCCCTGTCTAAACCATACAAGGTTTTTGCTGCCGCTTGTGGCGAATATTCCTTTCACTCTCACTGACTTCCACAAGACCTCTTGCGGGCATCCTCGGAGTTTGGAGGTGGTAGCTCTGCTTCATGTGAGGAATTTTTGTCGATGAAAATGGTGCCCGCGTAAATCTGTCGCTTTTCTGACACTCGCACCTACTTGTTTGACTTTTTCGTTTCTACGTGCTCGCTCCCTTTGCAGTGAATCAGTGGTGCTTATCAACTGACTTCCCGAGTTATTTCCGACCATATAAAATGCTTCGTGTTCCTCCTCGTCGTAGCTCGATGTTGGTGCGTAGGCGACGAAGATTGTCAAAGCAGGAGTTGAACCACATCTTCTCAATCTCAAACGTCCGATTCGGGTCGTAAGGCTTTCGTACGAATCGATGTTTATGGCCAAGTGCGTGTTGACGAGGACACCCACACCGCCAACGCTATAATGTGCCGATCCTGCGCGTCGCATGGCTCTGAGATCAGTTCGTCGTACTTGATCTTCCTGGCTTGCATCATCAGGTCTTCGATGTGAGCTTCGGATGCAAGCGTTCGTGCGTTGAAAGTACAGATCGCCATCTTAGTCCTTCTTCGTTTAGGCAGCCTATCCGGGCCCTGAGATTCTAGCAGCCTCTCCCGAGCGGTCCTACCCAACGCTGCCGTATTGGGGGCTCCCTCAGGTTCAGGGGAATGAGGCCCATCCATATTGCTGTTTTCGGCATATTGAAGGCACACAGTAGAGAAAGAAGCCACCTGGAGTCGCGCCCGTGGCCTCGCCACCAACAGGCTAGAGATCTTTCAGTGAAAGAGTACCCTCAGTGAAAAAGATCCGTGGACTGTATTGTTCCAATTTTAGTTTATGTTAAGGAATGAACAACCGGAGGGATGCGAGCTGTAATACACTGCTTACCAAATTCGAACAACGAATGCCGACAAGATGTCTGTGCTCAAAAATCATCTAAAATCGCCGTTCACTGCAAGTTCTAATAAACACTAGTTGCCAAGGCTAGTGACAGGTCGTGTTGCGTACCAAGAAGAGTTTTCAGCGCTGCAGGTAGATAATCTGTCAGGTTGTTTTCGAGAGGGTCTCTAGAGGACTGACGTAGTCATATGTCTTGAAATAGGTTGTAGTATTCATTAGAGACGAGCGCAGTGGGCCTTATTCGGTAACATAAAAGACCAGCGGAATCCCAGGGCGCGATTTCTGTAATTTCTTTGTTCTCTTGATTGAGGTTAAGTGAGCAATGACTGCCAGCGTCATTGCCCACTTTACCCCACTACCATCAAATAAGTATGGACGCAACGATTTTAGTGAAATCTATTTTTCGAGACTCTTTGTTGGTCTTATCAGCCACGATAACGTCTCGTGTCCGACCATGAATATCCTCCCACATGCTATATACGCTGTGCTGTGCACAAAAAAGTCGCAGACTCTGTATATTTGCTCTGTAACGTCGTTTAGCAACTCTTATCAGTTGCTGTCACGTATCGTCATCCACCACTTTCCACCTCGCATCGCAACTATGAGCACGGGTCTATTAGAATGGCAAATGGTAGCGAAGTTGATGGCACTAAAACTCTGACGCGCTTACTTCTTATTGATAAATAGTTATCGTTAGTGTTATCCCTAGCGAGCGAAGTTTAGCTTCCGCATATACAATACACTGACATCAGCTCCAAACTGTCTTCCAGAGGATGGCGCTTATCCGTCTAGCACCTCTTTGGTGCCACCCTCTCAAGTGAAATCAAGCGACCAAGAAGTTTACGACGTCTATCCCTTATTCTGTTGTCCTTACCAGAACCCAATGACTGCTCGCGACAGCGAGACAGCTTTTGCCGCATGGTGAGAGGGCATAACTGTTAGGTTTATGATCGACCAGCCACTTGTTATTCCAGCTAGGAAAATTCTCGCCGAGGTAAAGATCGGTCCAGTGCTGCATCAAAGCTCTTGCCGATAAGCTGCAGTTACACGCCTGCACGTTCCATCCATTTTCTAGAAGTAAGGCCGTCAGATGTGCGTTGTCTTTAGGTTCTGTAACCGAAATGCTCTTGCATGGAAATTGAATATAGAGGATTCGATCGCTGTGACGGAAGCTACCTGCTGCCCTCAAAGCATGTGTCACCTGGTTCGGAGCAATAGTACAAACGACGCATCATTGAGAAGCATCTTGCCGCTACACATACTCGTGGTACTAGTTAATGATTAGGTCTATTCAGTTCAACCCGGCTATTCTAGGAGGTCGAATGCAGAATAGCACTTTATCGATTGAGGCCATTCTGTGGGCAAAGCGTAATGCTCGCGGCTTCACCGAGAAAACAGGCATTCCGGAAGATTAAAAACTTGCTTACGCAAACGGCGGGCTGGCAGGATCGACGTTGTGTGTTCGCGACCTACTCTTAAAAGAAATCGACGGCATTATGATTATCAGTACGAGCGAATGTTGCTAGAAGCACGCTCGCGGGGAATATACCCTCAGTGTGGACAGAGCCTTACATCCCCGCTCAGGTTAGTCCCGTCTTGAAAGGGCGCTCTTTACGTTGTTCTAAATGCATTGCCACCACAATGCCCATACTTGCGACAGCGCCGAGAAAAATTCTGGAATACCACAGAAGATAGATGCGGAGTGATTTTTCTACTGGTCATTATTGTTCCTGCTTCTCTTAGATTATTATGAACTGTTATAGAAATTCGCTCCTGCATCTCACTTGTGCTCAAGCACCGGCGAAAGAGTGGGCGAAAATGTAGCAGGGCTCTGAATTACATCGAAAGTGATACAAAAGTGAGAAAGAGAGCACGAAAGCAGCCGAAGAATAGAAATCGGATTAGGTGTGGAGGTGGAGAGCTTCTGGAGGATTGTAGACGAAGCTCCATAGTCAGAGAACCTCAAAATCTCCCCAGACGCAAAAGCACTTACCATTTGCAACCACGGAAAGCAACGAATGAGGCGCTTCCAAATCACCATTGACAACCGAGTCGATACATTGTAAATGACTTTATCACTGAATTCATTTTGTAAGATCAAACTGAAACAGCTACCAGGACATCTCGCAAATCTGCAAGTTGTCTCGCACCCGCAAGTTATATCTAGCAATGCGTCACAGATTTACGCATACCCACGACATTTCCATAAACGTGTACAATGGAAAGAATACAGTGTCCGATCTTCAAATAAGAGAATCACTGTATTCTTAAGGACAATGGTGATGGCGAGGACGTAATGATCCTTCGGCAAAAATAACCGTTACAAGCGCCTACGTGTTCTGTCTAAGGTTGTTTCAATTCTCCTTTCAAAAGTACATGTTAACAGCCATTGATTTCGACGTGTCGATGGATTTTTACAGCTTCGCTGGCAAAGCCATAGTTTTGTAGGCTACGCGCCTCTATCCTAATAAGAGTGCTCCAGTGTGACATCAGGGCTACGCTAATGTAACTTGTAGAGAATTTTATACGAAAAATACAAATTAATAGTGCATATCGGGTGTTTTCGGGTCATGGCTTAGAAGGTCTACATATGAGACGAAACGCTAAACGATACACTTGCGCGATATTTGACTGAATTTATAGAAGCAGAGCCTCTCACTCTATAATGCACTAACCCATGCAAGACATCGCATTGTGCCTGCGTCCCACCGATTTCTTCGTTTACGAACATTATATTCACTGCCGCAGAAAGTCTCACTAATCGGCACAAGAACGCACGTACTATTGCTCACTATGGAACCCTGATAGGTTGTACGTTTCAGAAGATGAACAGAAGGTATCACAGAATTAGAGCTGCGTGGAGATGTCAGCAAGTAGACCACCATGTGGTTTGTGGAAGTATGGAGTGATCGGCCCTCTTTTACTGGTTTTGAAGAAAAGGTTCAAAATAAGTCTACGAATCCTTCGTGTCCATGCTCAGTAGAGCGGAGTTCCTTGAAAGAAACGCCCAAGATCAAAGTAGACAGTGCAGTGGACTGAAGGTGAAAAATGTGACAGTGCAGGGACTGAAGGTTGAAAAACGAAGTTGAAGCAGTGCAGTCGGCCGCGGTACGAAGGTGATACACTGAGCGAGAGAGGCCATATTGGGTGAACGAGCACGTTGCACGAGAGAGCGCAGATACGCGAGATACACACCGTCGCAGCGAAATTTGCATGAGGATTAGTTGTGTGCATCTGGCAAAGCTCTGTTGCTCTTGTCGCTCTCTTTACTGCCGTTTGAACGGCACATTGGAACATTCGCAAACATTCTATCCTTTACTCTGCACGGGTCACTCTCATGGATTAATCCGGTGACGCTCCCTTGAATCCGTCTTCATTCGTTGAGAACCACGTTCGCTCGATGGGTGGTGTGTTACAGTAATCAAATATAACAGGAGCTGCTATGCTACCCGTTGAATGCATTGGTGGTATCAGATCCCGTAGAAAACAAATTCTCTTCCATGGGATAGCAAGATTTCCCTTCAGCCACGGGATCGTAGCACTACCACGACTTTGAAGTGCACCACGAAGGCGCATATACCTTCCTTTAACCACAGCGATCGCTGCTAGTTTTGCTAACCGCTGCACATGTGTTCTGTATCCTCTATGAGAACGAGCGCTTTTACGTTTTTCATCTCGCAGCACTGTGGCTCCAAGTCTTGTGATGTCTTACCTCACGAGTCGTCTCGCAACACTGTGGCTCTAAGTCGTATAATGTCTTACCTCACAAGTGAAAAGGCCTGAATATTAGTCATTTCTGTGGTCCCATTCCATTTTCTCACGGACGGTTCTCTTCGCACCTCTTGTTTCATTTTCGAGCAAAATAACAAATCAGTTTGATCGTAGCCCGTGGTCAACAATCTCGGACCCACTGGAAAGAGGATACGTGGCTGGGTGAAGACACACGATAACAATGCGAGAGAGGCTAGAGACTAGAAAGGGTGGGCCTGTCGGTATAGGCAGTGCTGACAGTGTTCTAGGCATCATGTTACCGTTCCTTATGTCGACTCTGCCCCAATAATAGTACAAGTGTACGTTTAAAGAATGAGTGGGCCTTTGAAGGCCCATTATCCACTTCACTCTCAAACGGAAACAGAGTGCAAAGTGATCCACCAATGAAAAGCAATTGAAAGAAACCGAGAAAACATTTCAATTAAGGACCACCTTTTTTGGGCTCTGAGCAAATCCACGACAAAGAGCCACTGAGCGCCGAGGGTAGAATAGACGAAAGGGTATGAAGAATGCGAGACGCGAGCATCACGTCGCCTAAATCAGTATATCACGAGCGATAATACGCAACAGCATCTCGCAGGTGACAACACCCTTCGTTCTCATCGTGCACTTTTGAGCGAACCTATGGGAACGGCACAGACTCAGTGGGTGCGCGAAAGGCTACTCACGGAAATCAGACGGTTTGCTAACATTTGAGAAATAAACTAAGTAGTTCACTTGACTTTCTATTTCAAGAAATAACAACTATTAGCACGCGGAATACACGATCAAGAAGGAGGAATACGACACAAAAATTGCGATAGAACAGGAAGGCACATAAGATCAGAAGAAGATCGATTTATGTGGCAGGTTGTGATTTCTTGACAGGGCATGCTATTGAAAGAGTAAATGTGCGCGTGATGTGACGTGCCTGAAGAGTCCCTACAATTCTCGTCACTTCTCAAACGACTGCCGGCACGTGAAGGGATGTTAACGGCAAGGGCATGAAGCATGTATGCATTTGAAATATAGCCGTTCTATACTTTTTTCTCAATAACCGCCTATTATCACCTATGCACACTATTCCAATAATGCCAGTGATGCTTGCGGTACCCAAGTGTCAGGTGAACAGAAACACAAAGATACTTTCGGAATAAGTTCACGCACAGCATTTCACTTTACCTTGCAACGACAGATTTAGGGTGCAGTGAAAAAAAACGTGCCATTTTTCCAAGCCGTACTTATGATTGCCATGTCTGAACAACCAGTTAAGAAACAGAAATGTCTTTCCGATGTCGGGAATTCTTGCGGGACGATAGCCAGAGAAACGATGCTTTGGTTGCAGTCAGCCCACTGCCTCATCCGAGCCTGAATCACATGGCTTCAATTTTGTTTTTTTTAAGTCCAACACGAATATTAGAATTATCGAAACTTTGTTATTTGTGAATTATTTCCCGAATGCTCCAACTCTGATTTTTTGAGCTTTTTGCAATAGAGGTTCGGAGCCTAACAGGAGTTCGAGCAACCATCCCGCAACGAAGATGGAAACAGCACAATCACAGCACCTTCAATTTTGTCAGTCCGGGTTACAAGGGTTCTGGCATGCCGTTTTCAGTGCGCGCCATTATTGCTTCAAACTGAACACAATTCAAATCGAGAGCAAACATAATTCATCGACCCGCTTGTTTTAACCCTTTCGGCCCTGGCGGTGGCAATTGCCACCACCAAATTCAAACGCTTGCATTGCCGCTGAAACAGCATGGTTTTTCTAATCCTGCTAGAGGTTGCTTCAGTCAACCTTCCCCTTCCTAATTATGAGCTAAACCTGCCATTTCATTGTGTGTTGCTGTTAGTATTACAAGTATTTGTGTACAAGTGCAACAATGAATGGGCGCTGACCCCCGCAACCGGCCAAGTAAGTCCCTTTTACTTCCCTTTTCGATTGTTTCGACATAAGCTTAAAAACTAAGAAGGTGGGCCAATTTTCAAAGGTTCTTAGTTTCTTTGTTCGTGATCGGACAGCTTCCAAATTTCGCCATAATGATACTTATATGCTCACAAGTAATAAACAATAGCTAGAAAAAAATTTGTCAAGAAAAAAAAAATTCAGGTCCGAATGGGGTAATTCGCCCGTGACCTTTTTTTATTGCAAGCGGGATTTTTGCAGGGATTGCGGGCATTTTCCACTACAGGCCGGTATTTCTTCCGTTTAAGGCTGAAAAAAAACACGGAAGACACATCACGTATGCAGCGTATTACAAGTGGTAGCAGTCGCAGGCGCCCATAAGAAGATCTTTAGCTCCTTTCCAACCCGTTTTCATGCCGCGAAGCACTACGACTCCTGCACTGTGCTTAGAGACGCTGTTGCCTCACTCACAGAAAAGAGTCCTCCAAAAATCTGATCGCGATTTACGCTTTAAATTTTGTTCAATAAATTCAAAATGAAAGTTAGAAATGACCAAAAATTATTGAAAGCGCCTGTTGATTGGCTGTGAGTTAATAGGAAGACATTAAAATAAAACGGTCGCCACTTTCAAAATCGCCTATTTCATAAAACGTAGAATCGTTGTGAGAGAAAAAGAGGGCCAACATATTTACAAACTAGGAACACGTGTCAGCAGAAGCAAATTTCTATACTAAATGCATCACCTTCTCGTCTGCCGTACATCCGCCGCAGATGGAAGCTTCTGTCGAACTCCTCGTATCGCATTTTCTGTAAATAAGAAGTAAAAGAAATTCTTATATGGCAGCGACTGCAGGCAGCTCTATGGTGCCCTAACGCAGGAAAAGTACCGTTCAGAGTAGTGGCTCGAAGCTTCCATCCATTATGTTGCGCTCTGCATTATGGCAAGCATTTATCAAACTTCACCCGCCGCGCGAGCGCAGTGTGGAGTAGCCTAACGCGTTAGTTCTTCAAAGAAGACCGATACTTCCGAAAAACGCGGCATGGCAGCGCGCCTCCACTTCAGCAAAATATCTTAGCTCATGGTCAACATCTTCAGTCATTTCAACGTGGTCGTTCGAATTCGTCGAGTTTTTGCGAGGTCGGTTGTGCGGCAAGTGGCTAAGCATCTATGTGGAGAGCAATTCTTTTTCTTGCTACAGCACGCTGTTTCCGTGCATCACGTCGGTGTGCTAAACAGGCGTTTGCTGTATTGAATCTATAGCTTCAGGAAGCGGCGGCATCATTACTGTGAATGGCCACGAAACCTTCAGCGTGGTCTCCTCGTGGATTTTCTTTACTCCAAATTTTTTTTGAGGTTTCGTGCCATAAATGTTAGGGAAATTGTTTACTATTGCTTTAAAAGAACGCATTTCTTGCCGAGGATGACACTTTATTCCAAAGTTGGTCGTTGGTCGTTTTTTGAGAAGTAAAAGAGCTGCGATGAGACCACTTCGGCGATTTTGGTGCTGCTCACTCAGCTCAAGCCGTGCCCATTTGTTCAACTCTCTTAGCTTCCCAATTGCCTTCGGACGCTCCAATATTTCTGCTTGCTCCAGCTTATACTGCTGGCCGTACTTCGCTTGAATGAGGATCTTCCGTGGTTCTCCTAAGGTCATCGTCCACAGGATCGTGACCCTTCTAAGCAGGGTGAATAACGGTCGAGGTAATCCTCGACAGGGGTCGTATTTGTTCCGATGGGCTTGGGGGGGTCGTAAGCGCAAGCTTAAACAACGGACACACGATGCTGCTGCCACTCACTTCATCACCAAATTCGATATGGCTCATGAAGGAATACAAGTAGCATACCTGTTCGTTCTCTTTTCACGTCGTTAAAAATGGCATCCGCATCACGTGGTGGTTAACGGGTTAACAGAAAACCAATGTGTATCTAGCATACCCAGGAGATGATCCGAGAAGGCAAACTTCTTCCGCCGGGGGAATCAAGCAACCCTTCTCCACGATGGCGCTCACCCGCATGTTGTACAAATGACCTTGCAAAAGTCGAAAATTGGCATACTTTTTTCACTTCATGTCTTTTTGATCATTATCCACTTTTTCGAACATTAGACACCTTTCTGAGTGGGATCCCTTTTGAAAATCAGAGTGGGATGGACGAAAATCGCCAATTAAGATGCTCAGTTGAATCATGTCGTGATGAATAACACTAATTTTGAAAAATTTGCAGTTTCCGAAGGTTTTCGTCAAAACTGTGAATAGATGAGTGGAAAAGAGAAAGATCTTGAATGTCTTTCGGCGATGTCAGAAACCGCACTGCTTTCCGATCAACCTAACAGAAGCTGCCAAATTATATACATATCCCCTGTTTTGTGATGGTTCTCTGCTACATTGAAACCAAGCTATTCCATTATATTCCCAACAGATGAAATATAACGTTCGAGAGCTCAAGATGTAAGAAAAGTGAGGGCAATGAGGTAACATACTAATCAATCGTTGAGCCCTGTTCAAGGGCTACTGCTAAAAGATCGGCAGGTTGCCTTACGTTATGTTACTGTAAACCGGTTGTGGCGTTGTATAATTCTTCAAAGCCAGGTCCATGAACCATTGGTCGCCATCTGACTCTACCATTGGAATGCCCAATAGTTCTGGAATATATTGTAGTTCATTACAATATGTCATATCTATCTTATCACTCTGAAGAAGGTGGATTCGTGGGATCTTTAGTTTGTTTTCAAATTGATGATTGAGCCGCAGAAGTACGGAACTGCGGAGACTTTTCAGTCTGAAAGATTACAGGGAACAAGCTCTCTGTCTCATATCAACCACTCATTTTTTACGAATCATTCGATGATTAAATATTAGTTTGTGGGTATGCAAGTCGGTTTGCCAGTATATGCATGCCTTTCTCGGGCCGCTTTAGGCCTCTTCAGTGGACGTCTACCAGTACAGGTGGCGGAAGACTCCAGAAATCAAAGTCCTCTTGATAATACCCGTTCCCACCCGATTTTTGCTGAGTGTTACTTGTAATTATATTACTTTTGATTGCTGAGCTTCACTTTGAAGTACCTCCATAGACAAGTTGCTTCTAGTAACTGTGCAATTATTTTGCAAAAATACTCAATTGTTTTACTGCTGACAACCCGTTCATAGTGATGCGCGACCATCAGTAGGCACCATAGACCTCAAAGAAGAGAAGAAACACAGTGGTGAGGGGTAGGAACTAATCTTAGGATTCGTCCCATAAGTTTACTGTTTCATCCTTGGGCAACATCCAAATTTTCCAGAGAGGAATGCTTCGACGGGCGAAAATCTAACAAATTTTGCTGCCATTGATAACAGAGTGGGAAAGGAATATACCGGCTCGAATTCAAGCAATGAATTTCATTGGTAGCTTCGTGGTTGAGATATTGTGAGCTCACAGCCTGTTGTAATTGTTGTTGTTGTGGTATCTTTTTTATGCTGCCACCACTCTCACATCATCATTGTTCCCGTTTTATTACCTTTACCGTTTGCCCATATGATGGCCATAGTATGATGATGAAAATCGTCGTGAAACTGGCACTACATGCTTTCTGACGCAATTGATCACCCTTCATCAACGAGTATTACTTTATATCACTTAAAACAAGTGACTTCAGCCACCGCAAAAGTAAATGTTTCGCCATTTTAATGATTTTCCGATCGCAATTGTACTCTATCAGACTTCCCTGCAACTGCATTTACCATCTTTCAACTACCACTATGAATCGCTAGTTACCGAATACACTTGGGATCCGTCTTCACTAGTGGTGTGTGGCCTGCACTCGACGCCCATCTGGTTCTCGGAAGCAGAGGGTATGTCATCGTGCAGCGCTCCTTATAGCTTATAAGTTTGAACGATCAGCGACTAAGGCGGGAAAAGCTATAAATCAGCAGTCGAGCAAAGACCCTAATAGCAATTTCAGGTAGATAGTATAGGATAATTAGATGCATTACATTAGCATTAACAACACAAGGAAATGCATTTCTCCTATAAAGGTACTGGAGCACTTTTTAGAATAAAATAACATGTCCGGCCAACAAAGGCATCAACCAAAGGTTTTTTGGTTAGACAACGTTTGAAATTTGGAGCCGCTAGAAAATGCATGAGGAGCAAGTTTTGATAGAACGCACCGATGCAAAACATTGTACCCAATATTTGTATTGTATTTTTTGTAGGAATTTCTATTGTGAGTGTCAAACTCACTTGTCCACAAGTTCATGTACTCCACATTCTGAA
>MU890017.1:0-23875 GCA_036418205.1 Ostertagia ostertagi
AAATACTTGTTTTCTTTCTCATTTTCTCGCCCTCGTATTTCGGAGCTTGAAATCCAAATTATCCAGGGTGAATGCGAGTATTTTTGGAGAGATTTGCAGCTAATGGCAGAAATTCCGGAAATCTCATTTATTCTTTTTGAAAATCCTGTTAGAATTGATCCAAAGCACGGTGGCCTCCCGGCTGACCGAAAAAATGCCCACCCTCTCAAGGTCTCTGTCCTGGGCTATCCTTAGCATTCCTATTGAGTTCCTTGAGGTGATCTTCTCTATTGACGGGTTTTCCCTTTCGCTTTGGCCCTTTTTTCTTCACCACCCACTCTCCACGTTTCTTTTTCAAAGCTGTAGTAATGTTTTTCTTGTTACGCAACGAAATTCGCCATTGATGAATCCCCTTGGAATGCGCCACGCGTTCGACTTCCTTTCGGAGATTTTAAGGGAAAGGGTCGTCTTCTCGGACCACTTCGTGTTTACCTCTTTCTATTCACTGATAGGTTTCATTTAAGCGGTTGATGCTTGACCAGGTAAAAGCTGTAACAATTTGAAGAACAGGGTTCGATCCTGCTAGCGATGCGATTGATAAGTCGGAGCACCCTCTCCCCCCACCCCCTCATGACACAGCGTCTTTTGCAACCTTTACGATCAATCAACAACTCGCTAGCAAGCTTAAGGGGTTTCCACGGAGCAGTGGTTAGACGGGGAAGCCAAACGGATCCTAATAATCCCTTCCTCTTCGTATTACTCACAGCCTTGTTGTAGCATTTATTGATCTTCCCCATCTCTATCTTTACCTTTGCGGTCGTGTATGGCTCACAACGGGGGGCCAGGGGGAGGCAACTTCCCAGCCAACAGCCTGGGCTAAACCTCTTACGTCTCTGATCACATTTGGGCTACATCCCTTAGTTTCAACGACAGGCGTTGCATGCCACCCAGAAAAAATGAATCAAAGGGTTGAGCGACTGTTCCAAGACTGTGGAACTCCGGAACGCTTATAAAGGAAAACGCCATATGCTTTTCTGGGGACCATCAAGGGCCCAACTAGTGAAATTCGGGGTGTAATCGCGACATGTCGAGGAATCCCCCCCCCTCACACTCCACTTTCTGTTTTCTGAAGCTTGATATCCTGCATAACGAGTATGATTTGGTTCCTGCAAGCCTTAGGGCTTCTCCCTTGGGAGAGCGTACTCCCACTTCTCTTTTTATTTTTTCATTGCTAGCCCATTTTGAATCCTTTCCTCTTTCTTCTTTTCATTTTTCTCAATTCGAATTCGGCTTCTATTTGAAACTAATATTTTGACTTTTTATTTATCGTAAACAAAAAGGTAAACATGTGATAATGAGCGAAATTTTTGCTCGTCACAGGTGAACGGCGTATCGTTGGAGCATCTGTCACATGCTGATTCCGTAAGAACGTTGGTGAGAAGCGGCGAAAACGCCAATCTTACGCCCTGCATCACGTTTTCCTTCGAAGGCGTCAGACAGCAGTGCCCCTCAAAAGCTGCAAAACAGGTCAGTCAAGCGTCTGGTTTCCTCTTTCTGCTGACTTACGATTTTGCATCCAATCTGCCATTCTACAACTCGTCTGCACGATTCGTCGTGCCGGTCCCAAATCCACTCGTGGCTCAATTGAATTTAGCGCAAAGTCCGGCTCCCGATGCCCGAAATATGCTGTAGTGGCGCTGAGATATAATTTCTCACCCGGTGGACGGAATCAGGCTTCCAATTTTACGAACGCTGTTGGTACAAAAGTCGTGCGCTGGACGAGAAACTCCACAGGTTTCCATGAGGGCAGCAGTGCACCCGACAGGCTCTTCTTATCATGATTAATTTCCAAGAATTTAAATCTGTTCATGTGAACCAAACAATCATTCAATCCTCTCCTATCAGAACAATCATCAGCGCGTATCGCAATATCGGCAGCATCGCTCTAGACTACGCCAAGCAGGGCAGAGAGCTGGGGGAAAATGAGGCGTGGGTATCACAGACGCTTAAAGCAAGATTTCAAGGATTGAAATTATGAGGTAATTCCACTCAAATGTGAAAGTAGGGGTAGGTAGTGGACCTCCAGTGCAGAAAAGAGAAAAAGAAAGTGAAATGCTTAGGAAATACGAGCCATTTCCTCTACGGTGCGGAGAAGTTCAAAAGGCCGGCAGGGAGATGAGAGATAATGTGAGCGCGGAGAGCGCTAGAGAAGTCTAAGTAGAGAGAGCATAGCAGATCAACATTCCGACGCAGTCAAGATATCGAGCGGTGGGCGGAGCGTGTCGCAGCAGGTGGAGCGTGTCAAAGTTCTTAGAGCCTAGCGTCTAAATAACGGTTTTCGAAGTAGGGAAGTGACGCGACCCCTACACTTGCGTACCTAGCGCTTCTAGCCACCGTAAAGGCTCATTAAGTGGGTCTGAGCCCGAACTTTGCCTTTAAGCTCTTCTCCCAACATGATACATCGCGCGCGTTTTCAACAAAAAAAAGAATTTACCCGGTTTTTCCCAGGCCGCCTTGCATCACAATGCCTCATTTATTGCTATAGCGCTCAATCACTTTAAAACGGCTAAGGCGCAACTTCTGCTTTGATGGGTCCTTTCTTAGTATGGCGCCTGCGCCATCTCTTCTTGTAACAAGAAACCCTCAGAATTCTCGTCGTATTGTAGAGCTCATCCGATAGCGGCGAAGCCAGTCGCGTATTCGTTCAATTTTATAACTCAGACAAGGTCTACCAAAAGCCACACTGGGAAGGAAACTCGCTGGTCCACATGTCTGCTGCCCCCCCATGCGGTACGACCAGGACCTGATTTGCGGCCTGTGCGCGTGGTAAACAACGCCAATTGACACCACCTCCGCTCTGTCATCTCTGTTCTTTGTGAATTAGTCTGAGAAATAGAGAAAAAGTCATATCTGGTTTTGTTGAGAATCAAATCATTGCGGAATAATTGGTTTACACCTTCGTTGACTTCATTTCTGACGCTGTTTTTGAGCCCCACGGAGCGCATTCCTTCGGAGGTTTAGAAGGAAGTCAGAATGAATTAATAGATAGGCGGCCAACCATACCCTTATGTGCTGATCCGTTTCGTCCCTTTATGATTCGCTATGTCATCCCAGCCTCTTTTAAGAAAATGCTATCGCCCAGGCTGATTGATCCGTGAACGCTTGGTTCCCCTCGATCTTAAGTCAAGGACGGTTCGCACTGCTTGCGAACGCCGCGTGATATTTAGGGGTCTTACGCTTCATTCGGTCATGCTCATGTCTCGGCTCTATAGACCAGCTAAGCGTCGTAGTCATCGCAGAAAAACTAATTTCAAAAGAAACGTGAACGTTTTGTCTAACAATAGGATTCTAGAAGAAGACTCATCGATTTATAAGGGTGAATCAATTATCGATTGCTCAAGGGGGATACATTGGAGCTATTTTGACGGTGTGGCGAATTTTCGCCGACTGGTAGGCCTAGAACTCAACGAGTTTGTAAAAATGTGGAGGGGAAACACCCTTCTTGCCGAGCAGACAAATCCCTTCCCGATGCCACAAATATAAGAAATTCTGCAGTAAAGGTGAAAGAGGAAAGCATCAGAAGAGCAAGTCTGGGACACGGATTATGCTTGTCTTTATCATGAACAGAACTACTGGCTGGACTAGCCGGCATTGACTCAACAGCGAACTGCCGCTATGCCTGTGCTATCGCCACCATTATAGGCCAACCCTTAATGCTCCTATTGCATATAATAATTCCACCACATATCTTCAAGCACACGAGACGGTACTCTTTCAGTGCCCCTAATTCATCTAATCCATCGTAGGTCACAGCTGCAAAGCAAATGGAAAATGGGCCATTTGGCTTTGCAGAGATGCGTTTTTATGGGGTAATTGTCCTTTTGACATTCCATTGGGCAAATCTTTCAGAGCTTCTCCCGAAAGACAGCGGAAAAAGTGCCCTTCATTGTCCTACTGTCGTCAAAAAAATGACTGAAAAACCTCTTCCCGAAACTGCGACACATGTTTCAGTTCCATTGAAATTTTGATGGCAAAAAATGCGCCTCTAATTGGCCTCGAGGGCCCCACATCACATTAATCGCCTTGCATGCCATAGACAGGCCTAGTGCGCTTGTTTCTCAAAGCAGGTCAAAATATTCAGGCTAAAACGTGACTGCTTACCCACGGGGCATATTGGCTGATTATGGATTTGCATCAGGCCACTTCCCTCTGGAATATCTCCCCCAGGCCCGGGTAACCGCTCGATAGCCAACTCAACGAGTGAAATATCAGTGTTGTCGTGACGCGAGACTTCAGGTGATCGACGTATCGTCGGACATCAAGCCCTTGTTGCCGACTGCATCAGCGAAACTGTCAGATGACGTCGATACAGGTATTAATCACCGCCAGATCATCGACCCGATTCCGCCAATCGACGCTGGCCCATGGGTCTTGGCATCTCCTTGACCGGTAGACTGCTAGCTTTTCTTGAGCAGAGCCTAAAAATGGCCGATCAGATAAAGCTCATTCTTCTTCTCCGTGAAAATGACTTTGAGAAACTTTAATCATCTTCATCTATATCATCGCAATCCTTCCTTTGTCGTTTTTGTTTCTTATTTGATTTAATTTTTACCACAGCGCTTACACGCGTTAGGTCGCACTAAACATTGAAAATTGCCTTTTCCCTTCTTCCTTACAAAAATTTATCCGGTCATCCTTTCCGCAATATAAGTCTTATTACGCCCGCTTTCTTGTCCCACATAGAACGCTACGGCAAGAGAGCAGCTCAAGCAAACAAACAAATAAGTAAACATTATTTATTGTTACTTTTTATTTTCACATTCTATATTGATTCATTTTGTCTCTTATGTTTATTTTATTTTTAAGCTTTTACTTTTAATTGATTTTTATTTTTACCGGAATACCATGACGCAAATCGTGCTCAATTTTCAGGAACCGTCGATGTGGTGAATGGCCATCAGCTTTGCCCCCATCATTATATCGAATCCATCCGACACAATGGTCCAGCAGCCGCGTCAGGAATGCTGCAGGCCGGCGATGAATTGCTACAAGTACTGAACACCCTCCTTTTTCCTCCAGCGAACACCCTAATAACCTAAGAATTTTAGGTGAACCACTCGATACTGTACGGTGAATCGCACGTTACCATTCGACAAGCCCTTTCACGAGCCGTACATTCTGGAGCCCCTGTGACGTTGGTGGTAGCCCGACGAACGCAGCATGTTAACGTCTTTCAGCCTACCTCAGAAAAAAGTCTTCCAGCCTCGTATCCTCTGCTCGCTTCCGGACATGAGAAGATCGTTAAGGTGAGTGTTCTAATCCACGTTGTCTAAAAGTCCCTGCCTGAATCAGGCAATTCTATTTCAGGCGAAATCCGAGGTGAATATCCCGGATCTGGCCTCGAACACTGATGTTTGCGACCCAGAAGGTTTTCTCGCGGCGACTCAGACACGTTCGCTCCGAGCCGTTGGACGGGACTGGCCGTATGGAAAATGTTGCATTCGTGTTGCCTTGAAAAGGACGCCCGAGGACTAGGAGTTCTAATTCGTTGACTCCTCATAAGGCTTGCTGTTATCGAAATTTCAGCAATACCGTCCTTAATTTCCTTTCAAAGCACCCCTGGGTATTTGACCGTCGTTTTTTCATCCTGCAGCGGAAGGGAACGCATTTCTTCGTGTCCTCCACAAAGACAAACTATTTCAAGGGCGTCTATCTCAATTATTCATGGCAATCAAACTGCCTCGGACGTGCATTGTTCCCCGTCTTCTCAAGAGGGCTTTTTTGGATGCGGAACAACCCTCGTTGTTCCTCGCTAATTCGTTTCCCTGCGGGAAGCAATCCATACTTTAGTTCTTTCCCTACTTGGCCATTCTTAACAAATGGACTGGCTTCTTGTGCATCTTTACACATTAGCGGAAACTGGCTCGATTCGCTCAAACGGGATAATCCGATCCATCTGGGGTTACATAATTGGATAGAATTTTGCGTGGAGGGTTATTTGATATCAAGTGAGGACTCGATAGTTCAAAGGAGGATATTACGAACAAAGTGGATATGGAAAGAGGGGAGTTATGTTTATTGAAAAAAAACCCAAAGAAGTTTGATAGAGATATCTGACGCGCTGAAGGGCGCTCGTCGTCACGTAGCTAACCCAACCCTGGGAAGCGCCACCTGCCGTGGCGGTTGGGTTGGGTAAGCGCGGCCCGCCTTCAAGTGGGACACGGGCTATACTTGGCTGAATGCTGATGTTCTTATGCATTGCTGTTTACTGTAAAGCGTTTCATTTAAAGCGACCGTATCCTGTAGCATGCAGTCGTTACCAAAGAAAGGCTTATGTATACTGGCTACCAGTGCTAGCCGGTATACGTCACCCTTTCTTTGGAAAGGAGCTCAGCTTTGTCACTGGCTCGTACAAGCGGAAATCCAAGCGGTGAGAAGGCTCCCATTTTGCGGGTTGGAGTCACTTTTTCGGATTTTTCTTGAACAGTCCACCACCTCTATTATCGCCCCAGTGGGCAACAAATTTTCGTATCATACTCCTTTAAGGTGGGTCAATTTCCGTGCCATGGTAGTCAGGAAGTGGGCTGAATAAAAACAGGAGAGATGGGTTGAGCTTGGGCAATCCGTAGGTATGCGCCACGACTTTTGCACCAATCCAAAATCGTGGAGGCACCAGATGCGTTATCTGTGTATTCAAGGCTTTTAGTAATCAACTAATGATTACGTCGAGTTCAATCGTTCGTATATCAGTTGGTGGACTATGAAAACATTTACAATCTTGAAACGAATGTGGCAGCGCTTCTGTCCACTGCACTATTTGAACGGCGAGCTCATGGCCCAACTTGCAGGACATTTCTGCCGAAGTATCTCTCACTTACTTCTTCCTTCTGGCGTCTTTCTATGTGAAAGTTGACGCTTTCTATGTGACAGTTGACGGGGAAAATGAATCGTTGTATTTTTCTGGGATGGACCTTGGGTCATCGTAAGGGGATGCAATTCAAACGGCTGAGGCAGTAAAGCCATGCATGTTTGAGGTGATTCAGGGCTAGTGATACTTCTTTCTTACATGGTACATCATCCGATGCTCTTCCCATCAAAGGTTTAAGCCAAGCCAATTTTTTATAAATGTTACCACTGGCCCATAATTGACGTCTTGTACTTTTTTTCAAATGGAGTATTCTCCTATAAAGGAGGATTTTACGAGGAAGGGTTCCATTTTCTCATAGTTGTCCTTTATGTATCATTGTCAATCCTTAACTAGAAATCGGTTGCCTCTTTCAGACACTATGAAAAATTCTTTTCGTTGCAGGATCCATCACATCCAGGAGAATCGGTGATTGTGGTGCAGTCATTAGTGCCTGGCGGACTAGCTCAAGCTGACGGTCGTATCGTCCCGGGCGATCGACTGCTTTTTGTCAATCAGCACGATCTTAGCAATAGCAGGTCAGCTCTTTGCTTCGTTCTGGTTATTCTTGATGTTCCATTTTGGAGCTATTTTTTCTTCAGGACACCCTTCAGTTATTCATTTGAATGCTCTTTGAAAGCTTTTTTATTCGAAATAGAAACCGGTTTTTGAGTATAGATTAGTGAATTGGCCTGACCATAAGTGGGAAGCTTTACATTAGCTGGGTGCACGGGAAAAGGCAATAAAATTGATGGTAGCTCCGAAAGCATTGCCGAAGGCAAAGGGGAATGAATGAATCAATTTCGACAAAGAGCAAGGGCTCTTCGAAAAGTGATAAGGGACCTTTGAGCGTGTTAAAAACTTCTAGCATAGAAAGGGGACTCGAACTCACGCTCCCTCCCGCGAACAGCGTACTTACCCAATTCCCTACCGAGAAATCTGTTTTCGATCTTCTAATATCGGCTAATCAAATCAATCAATAGAGATATGATAAAAGGATAAAGGATGAAGCTTACGGTGTTGAACAATTCCTTTTAAGTTGCGTCATGCAATCTACTCAATAGGAATCGTAGTGGGTTTTGAGTACGGTATGGCCTACACAATGAATGCAGCAGAAGCCAGTCGATTTCTAGTTCGTGATGTGGTTTACACACTCCCAGCCCAGTATGGTACCGATAGACCTTTGACGGAAGGTTCGGTTCCTTTGCAAGATTCAATCTGGGATCTGATCATCAGAGGGATGGGGTACGTTGCAGCTCCTCAGGCGAAGCAAGCTTAGGACTAAGCCTAGGCCCAATCATAGGCTTAGGCATAAGCCAATGTGTAAGCATAAGCCTTAACCTAAGTCTAACCCAAACTTAACCTTAGGCTTCAATGATCGCGCAGCTCTGGTGACCTGACCCCAGGAGGAGAACTGAACGTCTCCTCAAGGGATGGCTACATTTGCTACTATACCACATCTGCCCTCATGAGAGAAGAAATGCTGTGGTAGACTAGTTGTTAGGAAAGACTACGTGGAGTCTCAAAAATGGACTCTTGATGACCTAAGCGAGGGCTCATGGGCTTGCGATCTAAACATGGATTAGCATTCCGAACTATGCAAGTCTGAGGTTCTATAAATAGTTTTTTTTGCAATACTTATGTCATCTTCAGAGATCTTTGGGAGCAATCTAAGGTTTTGTCCAGGAGTCATGCTCCTCCTATTACTGCCACTAAAGGCGAGGTTCCTAACAGAAAGAGGGAGTTATGTAGGTCCTCCTTCATAAAGTACATATTAGGCGTTTAGTGAGCCGACATTGAAAAAAAAGACACGGGAAAACCGTCTAGGAAATCCAAAATAGGACCCCCTGCTGTTCTCGCTTGTGAAGCAGCGATGGGAGGAGTGGCCCTAACAGTTTCGACAGGATTTGGTCAAAGTTTGGCGCCTAGCGTCTTAATGACGGCGTTTCACGATCGCACAACCTCTGCAGTTGCGTACCTAGCAGTTCCATGCAGGGGGAGCGACTACTTTACTGAGGTTAAATCTGCTAAATCTTGCCTCTTAAGGGACTACCTTTAGGGCACACGACGGCTTCTCAGTAGTGAATGTCAAGCTCTATAGTGATAAAACACTACTCCACTTCTCCCTCCCCTCCTCATCACAACCCTTACTAATTTTTCGTCCTCCCTCCTTGACTCTCATCCACTTGAATCTACAACTTCAAAGGTCTCAGTAACGCTTGACGCAACACTAGATTGGGCGTTGTCTCCTAAGGGGGGGGGGGGCATTGAAACGAGTAGGCCATATATATTCCGGACTAAGCCTAAGCGGAGGGGAGATGCTGAGAGAGGATGTAAGCGACATGTTTCTGGGATATGCCCATCCTTGCTGAATCCTGTTTCACTAACGCTTTCTGGAGCCTGTTTTGAAGCCGCTGCTGAGGACCCGCCCTAGTTACGCCCTCCCTCCACACTGCCTCCAACACCCGCGGTCGTCGAATTGATTGGGGTTAGCTTGGAGGAAAAGCTTTATTAAGAGCACGTTATGGCATTAGGGAATGCGCATTGTGTTGTCCTGTGATGATTATGGAAGTTGACTGAATGGATGCATTTTCAAATCACGGCCTCACAACGCGAATGCTATGCAGACGAGCAGAGAGTACAACGGAGGGAAGGCTGCATGGCATAAATTGGGGTAGGCAAAATTCGCTTTCAGACTGTGTTGACTCCAATTGCCAACTGTCTGTAGAATGAAGTTAGGCTGTCAATGTAACTGTCAGACACAATTTAAAAAAAACCTCCTGAAGGTAGCGAGTGCGTGGGCATGGGGGACTGCGTGTTTATAATCCAAGAGTTTCTCTTAATATTGGCAGGATGTGGTTGCGAATACTTTTGCGGTGTGACCAAGATTCAGCACTTTTTATTAGGCTTACGTTTCGGCCTCTTCGCCTTCAGAGCCTGAAAGTCGAAAAGCAATTGAGACCGATCCTTTCATGAGCCAAACAATCCTGAAGACAATTTCTCCAGACTACTAAACCAACAGGCGGTATCGATGGAACCAAGAGGGCTACAAGGCTTACCCTAGATCTTTGTCGCCAAGGCGCAAGATCGACCACCCAAGAAGCAGACTTTTTTGTGGAATGGAGCACCTATTTACTGCCACAAACCTCAAAACCTAAGATGGTCGGAGAGGCGCAAGGTAGGGTTACGGTACACTTTTCTTTCCTATTGATTGTGGGTCTGCAGCAATCAAAACGCTCAGCGTTTATAATCGTTGGAGCGTTTTTGTTTCTTGTGTGATTATGAATTTATGGAAACTAAAATATCGGCTATTTGGTCCTGACAGGGGCTTATTCTGAAAGTCTACGCTGGGGAATGAATGGAACCTGTCTCATTCTCTTTTTTGCTCCTATGAAGGCGTTCTGCCTTTGCTGGAAGGAGATTAGTAAATCTTGCAAATTTGCTTCCGGATCAGCGGCTATTCCTTTTCATGTTCCCCCGGAATCTGAATGATAACTAGAATTACTACAGCAGTTCGAGAGAGTTCAAATTTCACGGCTTTGGGAGATCTTTGGGCGCATCGCAATAGCGGGGGCATTAGTGGTGGAATGTGTCTAACATATACTCCCCAGCTGGGTTTCTTAATGTGTGCTGGTCGCCTAGGCTATCAGACTAAGTATTGTATTACAAGAGAGGCACAAAATTTTTATTTCAATAAGATTCAAAATTTCAAGTAACTTTTCAAATTCCAAGGACAAAGATTTAAAAAAAAATAAAGCGATTTGAAAAGATCTGGAATGAAATTTCCGGGTCCCGAGATCCAAAGTCGCGGTCCTAAGGGCGTTTACTCTTGGCCTGTGCCAAGAATGTGAATGAGTGTTAAACACCGAAATATCGCGGAGGATTTCAAAAGGATTCTTTTTCAAATAGCTTTTTGTTCTTTTGAAACTTTCGAGTTTTTGGAATTTTCGAACTTTCTGAACTTTTGGAATTCTTTTGAAATAAAATTTTGGTGCCTCTCTGTGTTATACAATTAAGCTGTTTTGTTGAAAACGCAGAGGCATGAGCAGAGGATCCTTGTTCTTCAACAGCTTGTTTTCTCAAAGTTGCGGCTCACCGGGGAGGCTCAATGTTGAATGCCCTTATCTTGTGTAGCGCGAATTCTACTCGATGACAATTTTTTCTTGTGTGTTGATGTCAGCCCTACGGAATGTGTTACTAAAATCTGCATAATGTTTCTTCTATGAAGCTATTTAATCTAGTGATTGTTCCAGGTAAGGACCCAGCCTTTGGAAGACTGAGAGATTTATTGAGAATGTCGTTTAACGCGAGTTTGAATGTTACCACACGGTTTGTAGACGGAGAGATTTATAAAAGGATAGGTGCAGTGCATATGAGGGCCGCATTTGAAAATATGTTGTTTCGGGTCGTCGGCCGGCTCCCATTCAAGTCCAGCCATAGCGCTTATATCTGGGTGGTCGAGCTGAGACTTGAGCGTGAATTGGCCCGAATAAGCCAAAACTTTTACGTGAAATACACTATTAGAACTCTCTACGATCTCGAACAAAAGTGGAATACTGTCGCATTCGGACGAGATAATTTTGACGCAGTCCATTGGTCGACTCGTTTTTTCCATGAGGATTCTGATGTTGTAAGACATTTAGTTCTTCACTTTTCAAACGTGATTCGCATTGTAATTTCTTGAATATGTTTAATTCTACTATGATGTAAATGCTACCACTGTATATTCACATATATCAGCTTACTTAGTTTTTGTTTGAGTGTTAAATCTTCTTCCTGGTAACAATAAGTCGGGTATTCGATGCAGATTTCGTTCACTAGTGTTATCGACCTACTTTTTCTGTCCCGTGGATAGATGACCTGCAGAACAGCTGGCATAAGCTATTAATAAGGATTTCGTGAGCAAGAACTGGTAGTGGTACGATTAAATAGCGATTGGTAGAAGGCGCTTCCTCCAATCGTATCAAAAGATTTCTATTCAAATGACCCTTTGTTGTCCAACGGCAATAGTAAATTTGATTTGGAATAAACAATCCAAGCTGCATGAGCTTCTAAGTCCAAGTGTGATTTCATCGGCAGCACCTTTACATATGCGTGAAAGGATCCTTCCTATTCGAATCCTATCCCTTCTACTCCGCACAATACCTCACAACTTCTTTTTTCTCCAGCTCGGTACTCTTCAAAAGCCGTAAAACTCTTTTGATGACAACGTACTTCCTTGGATCTTTGCCATAACACAACTCAAGTGATGCCTCAGCTTCATCCTCACTGTACAAGGCCAAACGTGCGAGGGCTACCCTAGGAGTATCCAGTGCGACCCTTGCAGTTCGACCCCTCCTACAAGCCCAGTACTATGGAACTTCGTCTAAGTACATATCACATAAACCTTCTTAATTTAGATAAATCCTTTCTGCAGCCCCACTCCCTCTCTGTGCACTTAACTTGCACCATTGCCTGTGCATATTAACCTATTTAAAATATTTGGCAGGGGTTCACGAAGCCCTGAGTAGTTCCAGAAAAAGCTTCAGACGATTCAAAGTTTTTCTGAATATCAATAGGAAGAATTCTATACCACAATACACCATAAAGACGTTTAATTGCTGAACAACAAGCGGATTTCTTTCGCTGCTTCGAGTAACTAGCCTCTGAGGAATACCATTTTACGATAATATCAAAGATTTCAGAAAAGTTCGTCCTGAAATTGGGTAAAAATTCAGCCAAAAGCTAATATCAGTGTCGCAATTTCAGAAAAGCGCCATTTTCTGGGACTAAATGATTCTTGTTTCAGCCTGGAACGAGCGGTTGCTGTGCTAAAAGCGGCTCCAATGGGTAAAATTCGAATCGGAGTCGCCAAACCGATACCAATTGATCAGGTGGGTTGGTTTCCAGACATTGCTCGTCGTTGGTTTTTCCATGTGGCATTTGTCTTCTCGACGAGAACAAAGGCGGTTTAGCGCAGCGCTGAAACGCCACTCCTCCTCCTCTTCCTGACTCTTTCATTCGTCACGTGGATTATTTTTTTGATGATTTCGTAACTGATAAGACGACATGTGGGTGGGGCTGGCGCCTTGGACAAACCCACAACTGGATCAACGCCAATTTCTTCAATTACCATATTAATGGCCTGAGCTCTTCCTCGTTATATCATATTCTGCAGCTTCCTCTGCCTTCCTCCAATTGCCTTTTTTGAGGCTCAACCGAATATTTGCCGATTTCCGATTTCCGACCAAAAATATCGCGGCACTTTGCACAAGTTCAAATAAGCTGCGTGATTCAACTTGCAATTTCGTGCACTTGAAGGGGGTGGGGGGGGGGCGACTTAGCTCGGAAGTTTTCCGGGTTGCACCGCTGACGTCCTTCGCCGGAGTACTTGCGAAATGAACTTGTAAGTTCTTCAGCTACTGAAGTACGAAGCTAAGTATCAGTGGAGAGCGTTCGTCGGTCAACAACGAAGGAGGCTAATCGATGAGGCGAAGCCTGATGGGGAGTGCGCCCCACGGCGTCTTCTCTCCCTCGCTGGCTGTCATCGCACTCTCGCCTGAATCTACTTTAATTTTCACATCAATCTCCATCTATCATGTTATGCACGAAGCTTTTCACACCTTGAGTGCCAGCTGTTCCGGCTCAACGGGCGGACCCACGAGTTTTTTTTGATTTTATTTTTCATTTCAACCCCCCTTTCTGACACGACTTGAATTTCTCTCGACTCACATTTGACTAACTGACATTCTCTCAGCTACTACAACTGACATCTAGACAGCACAATTTTCATGTCAAAGCTATTTTTATTGATTTTCTACTAAATTGCTTTGTACTAACGATTTTCAGCTTTTTTCAGTGTCGTAGCTCTGCTCATTCGCCAATTTTCACACGTAGTGAACGACTTCTCGCTCGAGGAAGTAGCCCACGAGGACGAAGACGTCAGGTAGAGCTGATCGCTATTTCTCTTTTTTTCTCATTGATTCTCTTTTTTGGCAATTTTCCTCCATTTCCTTTTTATTCCGAAAGATATCTTATAGTTTTGGAGACCAAATAGCCCTCTCCTGGGCAAGATCGAATCCCTTCCAGGTTCACCGAGCCTTTCATCCTTCCCAGTTCGATAAATTACTGATAGTCCTATCACTAGAGACAAAGATTTTAGCTCAAACAATTTTTTTGGCTCTGCATATGACGCTAGACTTTTGTAGAAGACGCTTTACGCTTTCAATCATCTCTAAAATTCTAAGGTGATGTCGTCCTCATGGCTTACCCCTAACAAATTATTATTTAGTTGAATTTATTAATTATTCATTTATTCAGTCGCTTTACTGCTTAACATTCTACCCTGTGTGGAGCATTGCCTTTCCGTCATTGGTGTAATTACTTCTCGGCTGGATCCATCCGGCCTCGGCGGCAGCCCGAGCCAGAGAAAGCCCTTAGTTAATCTATGCATATGTCCCGTGGCAGAATGGAGGGATTCCAGTCGTTCCCATTGAATTACACTAGAAATTTGTGGTTTTTCACGCGATTCTCGCCACGCTACGACGGTTTCCGAGAGGCTGGGAAATCGCGTGTTCTCAGACGGTCGCGCGTCAGCGTGTCCTTTTTCATTCGAAAATTTGCAGAGAGCTGTTCGTAATTGGATAACGTCTGGGCATAATTGCTGCTAGAAGTTTCCTTTATGTCCCTAACCGAATTCTCACTCATCGTTATCCATTCTTTGGTTGGAATTATCCCCATTCAGACTACTTACATGCAACGACATGAGGAGATGTCGTCCACTAATGTAATAATCCCGGCTCGGGCTGCTGCCAGCCGGAGAGACGGCGATGCCTCTTGACGTCGTCGTTCTCCCGGCCGCCGTCACATCCACTTAATTTGTTGTCGTGCTTATTTTACGCTTCTGAATCGATTCAATATGTGCGTTTTGCGTGTATGGGTGTTTGTGTTTCCCCTTGGATGCATATTGCTCTCAGAAAACCAATGCGCCCCGCCCCTACAAACGACTTTTGCTCTCCAGATTCGTTTTTTCATTTTTTCTTTGAAGTATTCTTCATTTCCATGGCGACCATGGACCTATTTTCGTGGTGTGAGGAAGGGTCTGTGGCTCACTTCTAGCGCGAGCCACAGACCCTTCTTTTGCAGAAGGACTTCGAACTAGGCCACGTAGATTTTCCACCTGATACAATTACACCCTCCTCCCTCTCCAGTAGGGGATATTCTGGGCCATGCTTTCGTCGCGGAACTATTTGTTAGGATGGGGACGTATTATGGATCCATCTGTCTCTCCTTTTATTCTTGTCCGATATTCGATTCCATCCTCTAAGTCCTTATATCCGCCCTCCCAACTGTCTTTTTCTCCGCTCGGTTACTCTTTAGAATTCCGTGAAACTTCTTTGAGACACTGCTTCCTTAGATGTTTGGCATAACACAACTCAGTAGGCTCAGGCTCCACCTGCACTGTACACAGGCCGACGTGCAAGGCTACCGTGAGTACAAAGTGCGACCCTTGCAAGTTTCGACCCCTCCCTACCAGGCCGTCGTAACTACGACAATCGTCTCAGTCCCGTATCATCCAAGCCTCTTAATTCGATGAACCCTTAAAAACTGCAGCTCCACTCCTCTCTGTGCACCTATTAGCTTGACACCCATTTGCCGGTGATCTCAACCCATTTAAGAATATTTGGCAGGGGTTCACGAGCCTGATAGTTTTCATGAAGAGGTTTCAAGAACGATTCAAAAGTTTTTCTGAATATGCATAGGAACGAACGATTATACACATCCACCAATAGAGACCTATTGGCTGGGCAACAAGCAGGCTCCTTTTCGCTACTTCGAGTAACTTAGCCTCTGAGAAAAATTACCCGATTTACGCATCTATATCAAAGGAGTTGCAGAAAAGTTCGTCCATGAAAGGTCAAAATGCTATACAAAGTAAGTACAGTGTCGTATAACTTCGTAACGCGAGCGGTCGAAGTTATTCAAATCCTGGGTCGTGAGTCGCCCGGGCCAACCAAGCCTTCCATCCCTCCGGGGTCGGTTAATTGGTACCAGACTTGTCTGGGAGGATAAAAACACTGACTTGTACATCGGCTGGCCCCCGCAAGTCATTGTATAGGCCACATCGCATTCAAACGCCACTACGAATGTACAAATGGAAGTAGAATGCGTGCCGCATCCCAAAAAGGGATTGATCAACGGCAAATGCTTTATCCTTTATTTTCAAACCTATTCTACCGATTCTATCAGTAACCTAGTCCTGCCAGCCTTCAGAGGGGCAAGTATTAACTTCTGTCCTCCCAAGCGAGCCAGGAGAAATGGACTGCTTTGTCAGCTTGAACAGGATTCGATCCACAGACCGGCTTTGTGTAGCATCGCTCCTTGGCAGTGCCTACTTTTCCTAGAAGAATTAGTTAATAACTAAGAGACGAGGAGAAATTTATTCTTTCCTATGTTCAGTGAACTTTGAATGGAATATATGCATTTCTTCCCTTATGTTCAGTGAACTTTGAATGGAATATATGCGCGGTTCTCGAGCGAGTAATTGAATAGTAATAACTGCTATAATTAAAGCGTAGTGCCATAGAAAAGCTGGATAAGATAAGATAGTGAGACTATTAAAATGCCAAATCGTGCACTTACTACCCATATCAAGCATGGGGAATGCTGAAGAAATCTTAAAGTGAGGCGAGAAGAGTAGCGGGAATGGTGAAGGCAAAGCTCGGCGGATCGAGATGAAGGATTGCTCAGGAGCAAAGGCTTCCTAAAAAAAAAAGATATTGTTGTCCTTCCCGACCACTTGACGTTCGTAAAGCCGGGAGTCTCATCAATAGGATAATTTTTTTACTACGACGAATTCAAATGCAATAAATGGCATACTCAATGCCGAAATGGCCGGCAGTATACGATGCCATTCGATGGCGGCAATAAACTGCCACATACATCCACTTGTGAGTGCTTTCGGTAACCTACTATTGGGCGAAAAACTCGACTCCTATGTGGTTCCAATTTTGGCGCAAAGATTTACGATATCTTTTTCCCTTATGCGGAGGAAAACTATAAAGAACCTTTTTGTTAGATGACAGATGGTAGTGTATGTCACATCGAGGTTTTTCTGTTTCGATCGATTCCCCTTTCCAAATTGTTATCTCGGGTAATGCAGAACTCAGGTGAAGGTCTAAGCTTTTTGAGGGTCCTGCATAATAAACTTAGGATAGTGCCCTTGAAAGATGAGTCCGAATGGGCGGGGCTCCGCCGAGAAGCTCAGCATGCAGGACTAACAAGCTTGCTCTTTGCAAAATTGCCCTCAGCGGTACTTTCGGTCGGGTTTATTGAACCCGCAGCGAAGATGGCAACAACCTTTACTCGGCTCGCGTTTCGGCCTTGTCGCCTTCGTCCGAGCCTGGAAAGCCAAAGACAAATGCGCCCTATCTTCAAACACCATTTCAAACTTCAAGAACCCAATGGCTTTTGGTCAGGAGGAGGGGGGGGTCAGGTGGGGGTGAAGGGGGGGGGGTGTAAACAGGACAAAAGTGGTACGAGAACATACACCGTAAGAGAGGGAGTTGAGTATGCCATAATTGAGCCCCCTCTTCAGGCGGTATGAATTCCATGGGGTCGAATAAAATCGAAACTTTTATATATTCTTCCGAAACATGGGCCACTTCGAGTTATTTCCTTGCACAGAAGCGATCAGGGGGGGGGGCTCGGGAATTTGGAGAAAATGAAAAGAATAGTAAGTTAAAGGATAAAGCGTCGGTCTTGGTCTAGAATGCGCCACACATTCGGTCATTCATTCTGATCTTCAAGGCCTTATGAATGCGCCACAGAATTTATGTCACGAACTAAGTCTACTGCCGCATGATCGATATTAAGGACAGGATCAGGTTAGTCTGGGAAAGGGGGTTGGATCCCTGCACTGCTTGTCGGCGTAGCTGGACATCACATTAGCTCCTAAACAGGAAAAAACATCCAATTTTCATAAGCAGCTTTGGTTAGGAGTTTTTTGGGATTTATTGTCGTGAGAGTTTTCGTTTATTGCTTAACTTCGTTTCATGTACAGATAGTTCATGCAATAAATAATTATATATCCGGTAGCGTAACTGGTAGCACTTGCCCGGTAAGCAAAAGGTGCGGGTTCGAGTCCCGCTGGGGCGAAAGTTTTGTTCACAACCCAGCACTTCTTGTGAAACAATAATTATATAATAATAAATAATAACAAATGAGTGGCGTAATTAGGAGAGGTAATAAGTTCCAAATTTTGAAGTAGGCCGCTCTTCCGACAAAACGAGCCAACGGGGTACAGCCGTAATACCGAAAGACAGCTTCTTGGTGAACGTCGAAAATATGTGAGCAGATGAAATCCCGTGGCCACAAATTGACTCCCTGCTTCTTTCAGGTGTCGTCTGTGGTGAATTCAAGTCAGGAGACGGTGTGGATTGGAGCTGAGCAGTACCGTCGACTGCATCCGCAGGTGAGAATTAGAAGCACTTCTCGTGTAGTAGCGATTACTCGCGCCGCCTCTTGCTAGCCAGCCAGCACCGCATGCCGCTGACTCAATTGGCTTCATCACCACTCGAATCCGATGACGGATTGCGCGAATCGTTTCGCACCCATGTTGAATGAGCCGCTGGTTATACGCCGTGCAACCACCTTTGCTGGCAGCAGTTCTGTTGTACTTTCTTTTGTTCTGTTTTTCCTTTAAAACCTGTCTGTATATCGGTGTGTGTGCGTATTGATCATGGTCAAGTGGCTGACAAGGGAAGCTCGACAGCTCGACATGGACCCTTGAAATTAGGTGTATACCTTTGCATCCGCATCAAAACGCTGTGCTTGGAATTGCCTTCCTTATCTGCTGATCGGTTCTCTGAACAGAGGGGTAGCCGACAGGAGGCCCGTCCCGCGGCAAAAAGGCAGCGTCAGCAGGACAAGTCGCAGCGTACTCATGCGATGTAGGACGTACAGTGGTACATTCTATTTACTTGACGCGAATCACTACAGTACGCGCTGCGACTCGTCCGCTGACTCGCCTCTGTTCGTGTATCCCTGAACGGAGGTATGAAGGTCCTGTTTCCGCGCGCTACTTTGCATGCTTTCCTTAGAGGAGATACTATGAACCAGGGTCATCCGTCGCGGTCGCACTTTTTTCAGACGTACAGTTGCGTTCAAAAGTGCTCGCCGAAACGTTCTTTCGTGCATTTTTCGGCATAATTTTCCGCACTCAAACAGTGCCCTTCAAATATTAGTAAGACATGCCTTTCAGAAGCTTTCAAAACTTGACTCTTGAAGAGTTTAGATATCTGAAAGAAAGGCTTCAAACTAATCTTCAGATCTTTCTTTGAAGGGAAGAAATGAAAGGCACGAAAAAGCGTTTCGGCGAACACTTTTGACCCTTACTGTGTCATGACATCCCCTCTCATGATCAGTGCGGTCCTCCATACAAGCGCCATGTGAGAGGGTCACCCATAAATACGACCCCTCTCCCCTCACTCATGGCTCTTTCTGTAGATTCCGGGCCAGTCGACCCAACCCTGCTCCTCCCACTTTTAATGGTAAGAAGCCAGGTGCTCTATTTTTGTTTACGTTGCACTTCTTTCGTTGATTTTTTGCTTATTCGTCAAAAACGGCAACAGCCACCCCCTCTCTCACAACAGTGACCCTTCCTGCTTCCACAAGTGGGACCCCGGTTCGAACTGTGCGAAAAGGGTGATCCTGCTCTGAACTGCTCGCGAACTCCTCATACAGGCAACTGTGGTCGATGTTGCTATGTCAGAAGCCTTTTTCAGAATCCTATGTTACTGATAAAAAAGCACTATCCCTCGATGAATCGATCCAGTGACTTCTGCTTATGAACCCCGACCACTACCGTTGCGCTTTTCCGCTTCATTCAGAGCATATATCGCTCAGCAGATATAGAAGCTGTTTTGAGCTCGGTCCGGAGCTAATGGAGTAGCACGTACTTCATTTCAATTAGCCGATTAATCTTCCCTTGTCGACTGTCAACCAGGGTCAACCGTCACGTTCGCACTTTTCAAAAATTTTGCGACCCCCGCTTCCTTTACGGGGGGGGTCTCGATGCGACCCACGGGAGACTCCCCCAATTGCGACACCCCTTCCTCACCGCGACGCCAGCATGGCTGCTTCTACAGCATTTGATTCTGAGACACCAGTCGACACACCCAACTCCGCCCACTTTTTCCCTCCTAAACAGCTGTCCAGTGGTGGGGGGAAGGGGGGAGGGGTTGGATTGGAATCATGAAGCGGTAAATTACAATTTTTTTTCAATTCACACTGCTTATCGCACTGCTTTCTCGCACTTTCTCCTGGAACTTTACCATATTTGTCAAAAAGGAACTCGTCCAAATAGGAACCCCTTTTAACGAACCCCCTTCGCGCTTTTCCCGGAGATCGCTGACCCCGCTGAGCCCAAAAATGCGACCCCCTCCTTCCAAAATTACAAGTGCGCCCCTCGTTCGAATAGTGCGAACGGACGGTTGACCCCCCTGCTGTCAGCCCATGGCTCAACTGACAAGCGCAGTACGCCACTCGTACTCTTTCACTTCTCAGCTTTTGTTCGTTTCAGAACTACTATCCATCGCGCAGTCCATCCTATACTAGGAGTGAACGCAGCCTCGACGGTGTATGTCCATTTTCCTTCTTCTTTCCGTTTTGTCGCCGCGTTTTTTCAATCTTTTCTATCCTGTTACGTTTACCTTTTATGCTTTCTATACCTACAGTACCTCAACTTTGTTAAGAAGCCACGGAAGACGCGGATCACATCTTTTTTCGTCTTTTTGTTATACCTTGATTACTGTTCAATTTCCTCCACGAAAAACTATGCCATTAAACTCACCGCATCGAGTTCTATAAGCCTGCACTATTGAATTTCCGGAAAAATCTATTTTTTAGTTGAAAAAGCTTAAGGCCGCTTATTGGTGAGCGTCGCTTGCTATAATCATAACCAGAGGGGAACAGGGCTAATCGCAACATACAGGGGCCATCATGGTGGCGCGAGTCTTTGAAACGCCTAAAAACGTGTCCTTTCGAGCAACTTTCATTTTCCCCAAGGATCCTCCTAGGCTTATTCCTGAAGGATAGCCCCCGTGTCTTGCGATAGCGACATTCAGCAACTTTTTATGCTTCTCTTTCATTCTGAACTAGAATAAAAGTGAGACTAAAACGCTCGTCAAGCGATTCCCATCATTTTATAAGTATGCCCCTATTTTAGGGCAGTGTTCATTAAGGCCATTCAAGATGTGGTGTCATCCTCTTAAGACTAAGTCAGGAGGGCAGACTTAGCAAAGTCATAATATGCCCATCCACGTGGATTTCCTCCTCCCCCGCCTTTGACTTAGCCTTGTTCACAAGAAAAAGGGATATCTTTTGTAGTTTTGAATGTATTGCCACTACAATGCCCCGCATTTTGCGATGGCGTCCTTCGTTGAATTCAATTTGAACGAATTTGCTTCTACAGAGTGCAAATAACGAAGCGGGCCAAATATAACCCCCCAGCTGAAGAAAACCTCTACTTTACCCAGTTTGCATTTGATAGTAAGCCGAAGTTTATTTGCCACCTGCTGTCAGTTCCAGGCCCTTGTTTGTGAGCAAATTCCACAGGGACAAGGGATCAATCTTCCTTCATATATTAGGTTTTCTGATACGTAATATCGTTTTCCATAGGTCTTTTTTCAAATTTCCGTGAGGAAAACATTACAGTAATCAAGTCACAAGAAAGAGACGGAAAATTCGCGGATTTTCGTCTTTTTTGACTTTTAAACAAAGTTATAGGAGAACCTGTATGTACTTTCCATACCCGTTCAAAGTTTTTCCTTTCTTGCATCCGCCTCAAAACAATGAATCAATAGATATTATTACATTTAATGTTAGCATAGATTATGTTATATAGGAGCTATCATGATATACGGGTGGATTTCTAACGTTTCGTTACGTGTTAAACTTACATGTTCGAGTTTGTATCGTGGCCTAGAATTCCGGAGCAGGGTCAACCCTATGTTGCTACAAGTAGCAACGGGGGGGTCGTATTTTGATGAGTTTGTAGAGGGGGGGGGTCGTACTTGCTTCGGTTGTAAGAAGTTGCATGTGATGAGTGGGGAGCGGCGCGGGAGAAAATTTGCCGTATTTTTGGGGTAAAAATTGTTTTGAAAGAGGGGGTCGTATGAAACATTTCATGAGGGAGGGGGGTCGTAAAAACTTTTTGAAAAGTAGCAACGATAGGACCGACCCTGGTTCGGAGTCCTCAACAGAAAAGCGTATGCTTACCTAGTACTGAGGCTAAGCTCTCCAAAAAACGAAAGAGAACCGAGATCATTTTAAGGCGCTATCGCAATTCTGTCAAAAGGTACCAAGCCATAAATGGAGAGAAAAAAGTCTGTCTGCGTTGCAATTTTTCATTTCCCGTAGTCGTATGCGCTCCTCCTGTTCATTCGTCTAGAGTAATAGCCCCCTACCTTGCATAGCGGCTTAAAAAGATGCATACATTATACGAAGTTATACGAGACAAATTCAAACACGTTCGAAGCTTTAACCAGGTACAAACCAGCTTGTAAGACGACTTGATCAGAATGTACACGTACAAGCAAAATGTCCCCGTATGTTGTGATAGCGCCGTAATAGTCTTGTATAATATTTAATTGAACGAGGCTTTATCATGAAACGACCGAAACTCCTTTTGGAGATGATCCACGATAATCTGAGTTTTCTAGCGGTACTAAATGCCCACTCGGCATACCGAGGATCAGATATGAGATTTACGGAGGGAAG
Source organism: Ostertagia ostertagi (assembly GCA_036418205.1). NCBI lineage: Eukaryota > Metazoa > Nematoda > Chromadorea > Rhabditida > Trichostrongylidae > Ostertagia > Ostertagia ostertagi. The sequence goes on from MU890017.1 coordinate 22,643, forward strand.
AACTGGTTACGGAGGGAAGAACAGGTGGAAATTCGGAAATATTTTGCGAAACCTTGAAAATTTCACAAATTCCGCCGTTTAAAATGTAAGAAGTATTGACTTACTGCACACCTGAGGTTTAACATGCACTTCTACCCCTAGGGCCGGGTTAAGGTCTGTGAAGTGAAATAAGAAATTTCTCATAAAGGGGACCATAAAATGAAGGAATATTTTTTGACTTTATTCCTTCTCGTTCGGATGCGTCGCGCACTTGACTCCACTGGTAATCGTAAAGGCGTTCGCTTGCCTACCTGACTTTTGCGAAGAAACCCCTAGTTCAACCTTTGTTCACGTGAACATTCTAATCCATGCACACGAATCTGATGTCAGTTAGCTAACCCTGTATAATCAAGGGGTTGGATACGACAGAACTCAGCTCTACGGACCAAGCTGGCAAGGCCATGATTGCACTTGGAAGCAGACAGGATCAAGTTAGGAAGCTGTATGACAACGAATCGAGGGGCAAACGCACTGCAGCTCTTCGAGAGTTGCAACGGGGTTAAAGGCAAACCCCGGGATTAAACTGGTGCTATCAGCGCTTTGTGGTGATAGCTTAGCTGCGGAACGACCTGAAAGTGGAAAGGAAAGCAAGAGAAATCTTTGGAACGCTGAAATTAAGGCCTTAACCTTCAAAAGGTCGGATGTGGTACGATGGCGAGACAGGGCGGTCAAAGAAGACAAAACACGCGAGAGAGCACGCGTTCGAGAGAGCACGCTGATCTCATCGAGGTGGGTGGGAAGCGTTGCAACGGGGTCGATGGTTGCAGGCCCGTAAGGATTAGCGCCCTAACCGCGCAATTTTTGCGACGAAGCTGGAGTGATCTAGGTAGGTACGGACCTTACAATTTCCCTCGTGGTATCCTTCCTACTAGTCGGGCTAATCCCGGGGTTTGCCTTTAAGCAACCAACGATACTCCGACAAGGCATTCTATGGAATACATCTAGGGGAATGGAGCTATCAGCTAACCAGAATTGTTGCACTCCGCCCCTTTTTGTAAGAAGTGGGTGGAAAAAATTTGACTGTGTAACAGGGACATTTACAGTTCTGGAGCGATACTGTTGTTTTCCTGCTGAGTTAGGAGAGCGGAAGGCCGCCACTATCATTTAATCGATCCCTCTCGGCCATTCCAAGCTGTTTACGCTCTGGATTCATTTATTGTTACGCTTTGAAGGATAGAAGCACCGATTCGTACA
>MU890023.1:0-12400 GCA_036418205.1 Ostertagia ostertagi
AACGGTGGCGCTGTGGCGCGACCCACACGTTCCACTTGATCGTATGGGTACTCTGGCACCTATGTAACTCGGAACGGGTGGACCATTGATACGTACCTTGCTTGTTCTCCTCAACCTCTGCTGACACTTAATGCACACGATGTGCAGGCAAGGCACCAGCTGGACGGCATCGTTACATTTGACGTTTGAGCGACAAGCTGCACAGTAGATTGACATGCTTCGAGATTGTCACCACACTCAGGGTAGTGTTATAACCAAAGTGAAACCAACTAGATGACTCAAAATTTAAAAATGAATTTTCAATCGTTATCACAATGGCATGAATTCATGCCACTGTGATAACGATTGAAAATTCATTTCAACAATTTTGAAGCTCACTGCTCGTGAATCAGGCGAATAGGCGTGTCAAGAACGGTGAGCTACCGATGCCCCATCCAGGGCTTCCCATCAGCCCGCTGTGCTCTTCCTGCTCACCCCAGAGGAGGAGCGGACCCACTCTTTTCCCTTACCGGGGACACAGGGGACGCTAGCCGGCAGCTCAATCTACTTACTAGTGGCCGGCTGGCTGACCTAGGTGTGCAGCCGTACTGCCCCTGATACACACATTGACAACAGCCAGATATGAGCTAGCAAACATAAATACACAATAATACACAAGGAACTCACACATATTCACTTAACATAGCAACTTACTCCTCTCCTCGGGCTACCTGGGTCACTTCACTCTAAGATAAGCCTCATCAGCCGGCGTAACGTAGCACACCCACGATGCTCAGATTCTTACATTGCTCCATGCGGCCGTCGTGTTTTAGTCGGGCTGGTAGAGGGCTGCTCCCAGACGGGGAGCAGGGGAAGGACACGACCGGCTTTGGGATGACAGGCGCTCCGCCAACATGGACTACGGAGCGACGTGCCCCTTCGCCTTAGCTGGCCTCATCGCGTTGCCCGGTGAACACCGACCTGCCACCGGTAAGCCAGCAATATCGAGCACTTCCAATTGGCTGGTGACCGTAGGTGACTAACAACTGGCCTTCACCGCAGAGGCGTGACCAATGCTTGAGAGCGCATTCAAGCGCAAGCGGGCCAGGGCTCGCCGTGCGCTCAACGGCCACCACAAGGATAGGTGCGCATCGTCGCGTTCATAGTTTGCAACTTGGGAGATCAGGACAGTAGGCGACAGGGGGTATCCGTTATTATACTTTATATAATGGTATTTGTGTGTGTGTGTGTGTGTGTGTGTGTGTGTGTGTGTGTGTGTGTGTGTGTGTGTGTGTGTGTGTGTGGTGTGTGTGTGTGGTGTGTGTGTGTGGTGTGTGTGTGTGTGTGTGTGTGTGTGTGTGTGTGTGTGTGGTGTGTGTGTGGTGTGTGTGTGTGTGTGGTGTGTGTGTGTGTGTGGTGTGTGTGTGGTGTGTGTGTGTTGTGTGTGTGTGTGTGTGTGTGTGTGGTGTGTGTGTGGTGTGTGTGTGTGGTGTGTGTGTGTGGTGTGTGTGTGTGTGTGTGTGTGTGGTGTGTGTGTGTGTGTGTGTGTGTGTGTGTGTGTGTGTGGTGTGTGTGTGTGTGTGTGTGTGTGTGTGTGTGTGTGTGTGTGTGTGTGTGTGTGTGTGTGTGTGTGTGTGTGTGTGGTGTGTGTGTGTGGTGTGTGTGTGTGTGTGTGTGTGTGTGTGTGTGTGTGTGTGTGTGTGTGTGTGGTGTGTGTGTGGTGTGTGTGTGTGTGTGTGTGTGTGTGTGTGTGTGTGTGTGTGTGTGTGTGTGTGTGTGTGTGTGTGTGTGTGTGTGTGTGGTGTGTGTGTGTGTGTGTGTGTGTGTGTGTGTGTGTGTGTGTGTGTGTGTGTGTGTGTGTGTGTGTGTGTGTGTGTGTGTGTGTGTGTGTGTGTGTGTGTGTGTGTGTGTGTGTGTGGTGTGTGTGTGTGTGTGTGTGTGTGTGTGTGTGTGTGGTGTGTGTGTGTGTGTGTGTGTGTGGTGTGTGTGTGTGTGTGTGTGTGTGTGTGTGTGTGTGTGTGTGTGTGTGTGTGTGTGTGTGTGTGTGTGTGTGTGTGTGTGTGTGTGTGTGTGTGTGTGTGGTGTGTGTGTGTGTGGTGTGTGTGTGTGTGTGTGTGTGTGTGTGTGTGTGAGGTGTGTGTGTGTGTGTGTGTGGTGTGTGGTGTGTGTGTGTGTCGGGTGGTAAGATAGATAAAGAGTGTGTCGGGTGGTCGTGTGTCGGTGTGTCGGTGTGTCGGTGTGTCGGTTGTGTCGGTGTGTGTGGTGTGTGTGGTGTGTGTGTGTGTGGTGTGTGGTGTGTGTGTGTGTGTGTGTGTGTGTGTGTGTGTGTGTGTGTGTGTGTGTGTGTGTGTGTGTGTGTGTGTGTGTGTGTGTGTGTGTGTGTGTGTGTGTGTGTGTGTGTGTGTGTGTGTGTGTGTGTGTGTGTGTGTGTGTGTGTGTGTGTGTGTGTGTGTGTGTGTGTGTGTGTGTGTGTGTGTGTGTGTGTGTTTTAGTAGGTGAGGAGGTTAGGGATTTTTTGATATGATATAGGGGTGGGACGGGAACATATGTGGTGGGGGCCAGAAAGTGATAACGAGTGATAAGAGCTGATAAGAGGCGTTAGAACGCGAATTCCACGAAATTCATAGCTGGCGTCCCAGCAACAGTGGGAACGAAAATTGGTTGTTACTTCGTCGAGATAAGAGGGGCAACGCACGTTGTAGGTGACGGATTTGTTAAGAGAATGATAGCAGATAGATAGAGAGGCTCAAGTGGAATACCACCAAATTCGAGTTGCGGCCCATTAAAACGTGCAATATACAGTCACTATTCCTAAAAGATACGGAGTGAACGAGGGACAGACAGATGGTAGGTGATTAGAAGGGTCATCATCTGATAAGGGCTAATAATTGGCGTATGTATAAATCTGTCAAATTCGCTGCTCCCCTCGGGGATACAGTGTACCTTTAGCTTTTCCAAGAAATAGCGGGTTGGGGACGTGGATGTTGGTGCAATGAGCTTAGGACAATATGGGTATGGTGAGTGCACTAAAATAAATATAATGATAATATAAAAAAAAAGACGCTTACAACATTAAATAAGAGATAATTGCTTGCTAGAGTATGGCTAAGGTGCATTAGTTGTCGAGGTTTAATGAGAAAACGGGTGGAAACGAGCGGCGTTGGCATTGATAGAACGGTCAACAACAAACTATTGTGACTATCGCCACTACGCGAGTACAACCAGACTGGTTAAACTACTTGGTTAGCTATGTTCGAAAAAGAAGCAAAACACTAAACTTTGAGAGGAACCGATTGGCAACCCCTTGTTCCAGAAGCAAGACAGCTACCAGCAGGGTCAACCGTCATGTTGGACAAATTTCAAAATTTTTACGACCCCCCCCCCTTCTGGAGGGCCTCGATACGACCCCCCAGGGTCAACCCTACCGTTGGTACTTTTTGGAAATTTTTCACGACCCCCTCCACCACCATGAGACTCAGGAGGTCCACCAATAACGACCACCACCCTTACCATCAGAGCTGTTACTATAGTATTTGATTCTGAGACCAGTTGACACAGCCCAACTCCACCCCTCCCCCATTTCCTACAAAATAGTCGCCGAGCGGGGAGGGAGTATATATCAACACTGAATCTTCAAATTTTTACGTCACACTACGACCCCTGTTGGTGTAGAATTGATGCTGCATCCGACCTCGCGAATACGACCCCCCTCGTTGGACTTTGTCCAACGGACGGTTGACCCTGGCTACTAGCTGCATCATCGAAGCTCAGTCTGTGGTATTTCGCGACGGTAATGATGGAGCCTACATATGACTGCAGGAAAGGCACTGAAAATCAAGGGCGGCAACAAAACCCTCCGTAACTCCTTTCAGAGAAGAGTTCAGCAGATAATGAAAGCAGATTTGAGTTCAGCGTCTCATGTGCGTACAGAAACACCTCATTTTATTTGGCCAGGTTGACCTAATGACCTTCCCTGGTGAGCAGCTTCTTACAAGTTAACTTTAGTTACCTTCTTTGCATACTGACAAAGAAATATGCATTTTAATAGGTCTTCTGCTGAATGAACAACGTTTTGTTTGAGTCGAGATATGCGCATTTGAGAGACAAGGAGGTACAGTATTTCTCTACAAAGAGAATTTATCGTGCTTTTGTATTTTCCAGTTCACGTTGAAATTCAGGTTTATTGGCATACTTTTTGCTCGGAGGCTTTTTTAAAAACATCCTTATGTGCAGGTTTTTGGACAAGTTTTAGGTGGCTATACCTTCATGAGAACCAGTGTATAATGCATAATATGATTGCAAAAGCAGCGACACCAGCTTCCTCCTAAAATCAACATTGCAGCTTGAATTAGCATCTGAATGCCCAGCGACTTTGAATGGGAATCGGATGTACGGCGTATACAAAAAAATTGATATACTGACATTTCATCTGCCGTCCGGATGTCAAAATGCCTTCAAGACGTTCTTAGTCTCTTGAAAAAAGTTGTAAACCGGCCGCCATCGTTCTATTTCAAAGCGCCGTTCATCATTTTTTGAGCGCTCTTTGGCTATTGGTGTTTGTCTTTTTGTATGTGTGTCCAACCGTACAAGGACGCGATTGTTTGTTTGATGGAGTGTAGTCCTTCCAATCACTTGAAGGCGACCAATGGTATCAAAACATTCGGCGCAACCAGCAATACAGTGAGGGCATTCTGTGGAGGTAGGAGGACGCCCGCACCACTGTCAGAGACTATGACGAGATCGCTTTCTAATGAAGAATTCAATTCGTTTGTGCTGCGAAAAAAAAGCCACATTGCGCGTGTAGAATCTGGATAAGCTCTTTAGAAGTGAATTAAATAAGACAAGTTGCAAATTAGCAAAATGTAGGCTACGATTGGTCCGAGATGATGGTCGTGCCAAGTGTTGCCGTTTACCACTGTGTGGTGATCAAATCTTTTGTCGGCACTCATGTCGGTGGGGGGACATTCAACTTAGTGAGCCGGCTGTGCTTGGGACTAAGCCTTAGGCAGGGGAAGGGAAAGGGAAAAAAGTGTGAGATATACAGGGGGGGGGGAAAAAAAGACATTTTGCCTATGTCGGACTTCGGCCCTTTTTTCTTCGCAGAGATTGCCGTCGTTGACGGGAGTTCCTCAGCAGAGTATTCCCTAAGTGTCCTCTATAAGTAACGCAGGCCCTCCTTCACTGCCCTCACCGTCTTCAGAATATGACGTCATCTGTCACCGTCGTCAGGCTCAAGGAGGTCTACCGTAAGTGCTTCAGCCTGAAGCTCTTACGCAATTTCGTGAATCGATTTAATGTTGGATAGTTTTCTAGAGGCATTAGCTACCACTATGCAAATCCCCTCGGAACTAGCTTTCCAGTAAAGGTCGTCGTTATGGTACACGATCCTTCGAAGACCCCATTGAGCTCGACCAGTGCACCATGTTTCCAGGGCAAATTCTTCTGATGCCGTCCACGTAGGTGGCCACTATGAAGATTTTCTTATAGAATGGAATGCGCTCTTTAATAATAAGTTGGAACCGTTCGGTCTGAATTGAGCAAAATGTGCTTAAATCCATCTGGAAGTGGAGACAAAATGTCTTTTTTTTTTTGCCCCCCCCCCCTGTATGTGTTCTCTCTGACGTTTCTCCCCTCCTGGGCTTCGTCCAAGGTCATTTTACCATCGTCTCTGTTGTGATGTCCCCCCCCCCCCTCCAAGGAAATTAGCGCCCTTTTGTCAAGTCTCCCTCGGGCCAACATAGCGCTATCTTTGGGATCGTCTAACTTTCACTAGAATTTTCTAAAAGGATACAAACACTGACTCTCTTATGGACTCCATAAGTCGCTGCGCAGGCGAAACCGGATCTAATAGCAAATACGTTAATGAGTGCTAATTAAAAGCGTGAAGAACTAAGGAAAGGTGTGACCAGGCTCGGATGCTCCCTCTTTTATGTGCCATCCTTCTGGTGAGAGAAACTCGCGTGAGCTTGCCTGTGGCAATGAGCGGCCAGAGCTTCAAGGGGATTGTTTATTTTGCGCTTTGAAAATGAGCTAACAAGTTCGAAACTCGGTGCCACTGACTACGAAAGGGATTGCGGATACGCTTTGTTAGGGCTGAAAAGAGGATAATTCGGCATGAGGCCGATGTCAGACTTTGCGACTCGAGCGATTCGCTAGCGTTTGCCGTCGCGTAGCGTACAGCCGTAGAGCCATGTCGCGACGCGACGGCGAACGCTGGTAACTCGCTCGATTCGCAAAGTCTGACATCGGCCTGACGAAAATAGCAACCCAGCATGCGCCATGCTTTTGTCTGCTTTTGCAATGAGAGAGGCGTCTGATCATTTTATTCACCCAAATGACACACATCGCATTTTATATACGTTTATAATTGTGGAGGTGCATGAATTGTTATGGGACTTTCCACGATGAACTTGATGTGACCTGAACGATGTAAAAATAAAATGTAAAATTGCTACGACCATTTTGCTTCCATTTATCAAGTTTTTATGCTTGTCAAACTCGATCTTTCCTCATTTCTCGTCGAATACTTCAAGCCCTAATTCACCTTAAGATTATTTGATAGACCAGGATTCCGTGTTAATATTCTGAATGAGAAAATGAATCTTCTTTGAAACCTTCACGTCATACAAAATTTACAGGGGAATTGAAATTGAGAACTGTGCGAATTTATGAAGGATACACATGTGTCTGCGACGCTATCGGCTTGATTTATGATTTCCTTTCTGAAGTCGAAAATTTGATTGTATGCTAGGCGAGCGTCTAGAGATAGTGAGAATAGGCTTATAATGGCATCTGGGTGGAAACCTATTGTTTCTTGTTTTAATCTACCCAAAGCAATCTGCCTGATGAGCCTGTTATCTCTGGCAAATGGAATTCCTTCGTTTTTCTCTTTTCTGGCAAAACACTGTCGCCACTGTTCAACTGGAAATGACACAATAGCCGATGGCGGCTACGTAGCGATCAGACACCTCGTTGCGCAAGTGATGGCGCCGTTTGACGAAAACGCGATAAAGAGACGATAGCCTGTTGCAATCCAATGGAAATATTGTGTGAATCCCGTTCCCTTTCCATGCCCGTCAACACGCCAAACATTCGTGCATGCCTGAAATCGCTTTGGTGCTGCCAAGTAGATTGTCTAGGAGATTAGGCGAATTTACGCTGAAAAGCAAACCATTTCAAATTAAGTTAGGATGGTGAGTGGTACACGAAAGAAGGAAAAACCATGAGAAACGGCCCAGAACCCGAGAAATGGGACCCCTTCCTTGCCCGTTGATTTGCGCATTGATGCGACTCTCATCGTGTGCCCTCTTCAACACTACGCTCTCTCTCTGCCTACCAACTGCGCCAAGAGTAAGCCATGCTATATCGATATATCGAGCTATATCGCCGAGGTCAAATCTTTCGCTGCCAATTGCGCGTCGGTCAGCACCCTCAGGAGGTCCGCCTGTCTCCCAACTTGGCAATTTTCCCCTTCTTTAACTTTCGCTCTTATCGTGGAATCCTCCTTCAAACAAGCGAATCCCTTTGAAGATAAGCTTAGGGTGCGCCATGCTTTTGACTTGCGTTCAGAATTCCAGCGACGTTGAGTGATTACTTGTTCATGCAATGAAATCAAGAGTCTGGATGTACAGGGGTGGCCAAAAAAGAGACACTTCACTCCACGTTAGAAACGGCATTAATCATACTTTGCTGCCCTCAAACCGAATGCTACCAACTGAAAACTGAAGAGCACATTCCGTTCTATCAACGAACATCACACTAGCCTTCCACGCCGAAGACATCAGAAGAATTTGATATGGGAACATTGTGCACGCTTCGAGCTCAACGTGGTCATCGACGGATCATGGACCATTGTGACATTATCTGAAACGCTGGTCGTCAGGGGTCTGGCATATTCAGAGCTACTGTCTGCAGGAACCTATCCATCACTCGATCGATTGAAGAAATTAAGTAGTTGCTTCAGGCTGAAGCAATTGCGGAAAGCCTCCTTGGGCTCGACGGCGATTGCAGATGACGTCGTATTGAAGAAGAGGAGGTTAGCGAACAGGGGCTTCCGTCTGCGCATGGAGGAACATCTTAGGAATATTTCGCCGAAAGACTTCCATTGACCACGGCAACCTGAGCGAGTTAAAGCTTGCTGACATGTGGCATGGGCAAAGTGTCTTTTTTTTGTGGCCACCCCTGTATATTTCAGAGTTTTTCTTTCCTAATTGATTCTGGTAGTCATTCACTGACTCGGCGATACGCGAAAATGTGCCAACCCCAATTGCCGGATTACAGACTTCTGCCAACCAAGGGGTTAAATTGGAGATGATAAAGCATATGTTGTTTAAAACAGAGAAGCTCCAAAAGTTTTATTCCAAAAGAATTCCAAAAGTTCACAAAAGTCCAAATACTCCAAAAAACGAGCCAAAAATTTTTTGAAAAGAATTCCTTGGAAACTTCCGCGATATTTCGGTGTATAACACCTTCTTCAGGCCTGAAATACATTGATTATAACTTGTATAATTATTTTTAGTGGTTTCCCTAATCCCCGTAGGTACTTACATGGAGTTGCCTCTGCCAAGGATGAAGCTACCCTTACGGGAGCCGCGCCGATGGAGTAGAACAGAATGACTTGCCCCTCACCCTCTACTTTTCATACTTCATTTTTCTAGTTCTACTCCGTCGGCGCGGCTCCCGTAAGGGTAGCTTCATCCTTGGCAGAGGCAACTCCATGTAAGTACCTACGGGGACTAGGGAAACCATCTAAAAATAATTATACAAGTTATAATCAATGTATTTCAGGCCTGAAGAAGGTGTTATACACCGAAATATCGCGGAAGTTTCCAAAGGAATTCTTTCAAAAAATTTTTGGCTCGTTTTTGGAGTATTTGGACTTTTGTGAACTTTTGGAATTCTTTTGGAATAAAACTTTTGGAGCTTCTCTGTGTTAAACAAATTTAGGTCCTGATGAGGCTCCGGGACAGCACAATACTAAGACATATTTTCTTGTGTAGTGTTAAGGCAAACCTCAAAGACATAAGAAAGCGGAAGAGCTTCAGACAGCACCACCAAAACGCTAAATTTCTAACCTCATGGTTGATGGAAGTCCTGAAATCCCCCCTCTCAGTGACCCACTTTAGCGATAAAAGAAATCGAATGTAATGCAGTTGCAGACAGGAATAAAAAATCATGTGTCCAAGACACTGCGGACCGATTTTGATGGTTATCGGGTCTGTCGAAAACAAGGAAAGCGCTTGTCATTTGGACAGCTTGGAGTGTCTTTGTGATGGAGATGTGCAAGTGCAACGGCGAAGATTTGAATGCCAACAAATAGATCTGCCAGTTTTTCTTGTTTTACGGCCGCGTTTTTCATTGAATGAAAACTGACCATCATCTTTACATCACGATCAGCATGCGTAAATGCCATCGCGAATCATCATGATTTCCATATCCATTCTGAGTCTACTGCTTATAATGGGTTACGGTAAGCAAAGCATGAGCACAAAAATTGGCTCGGTCATTCAGCGATCCGGTCGGGATGCGCGCACTGTAACCGCCAAACTTGGAAGGTGCGAATGAACGCGATTTTGTGTCCAGTGACCTACGAGGATCAAGACTCGGGAGTCAGTGTTTCTATCTTTTCAGGTAAATCTAGAACAATTAGCAGACTCCGAAGGGAAGGAATGCTTGGTTCCCCGAATGGCGCACAATCCATGGTCTTCCCAGACCGCCTTTGTGTTAAGCACCCCTTTTTTACTGCTCCAGCCTTTCCGTTCACGAGTAGGCTAATAAGAGGTATTGCTTCTCATTTCCCGACCACCTAGCAAGCAACATCATCATTGCTAAAAGGCGATTAATCTAGAGCAAAATACAGGAAAACCACAGTATCCTCTCAATCAATTAGATACGACGTCACTAAGAATTCCGCGTTTCATCTAACCGTAAGGACGCCGGAAATTACCCGCTGTTGTATTTGATGCCCCTAAAACAATGTTCTGGTAATAAACAACCCCGACTTAGGGTTGTTGAAGGGGTTGAAAGTCAGTTGCAGTGTAGCTAAATGCTAGACGAAAGTAACTTTGTCAATGGAATGAATAATTTGCTATGACTTCTCAGTCCTGTTGTTGAAGTTATTACGAAGAATGGGAGGACCCCACGTCGAAGTGGCCATTCGCAATGAAACCTAATCTCATAAATGTGTCTTCGAACGTTGATCTCAGAACCTCCTTCCGGAACGATTTTCTCACCAGAGCACGGAGGTGAGTGGTTGAAATCAACCACCTACATTAAGAGAGCGACGGCAGACACCGGAATCAACTCAGTCGGCTTGGGCCGAAGGATAGCCGCTGTCAGCGACATTGGTGAACCCATGGCTGGATCTTGTAGGATCATCTAAAACTTTTGCATACCAAGGGCGGTAATTTGCGTATGGCGCACACACTTGTTCGAAGCGCTTAGGCAGATTCGAGAGCAGCGTCCAAAATTAAATCTAGTAGGGTATGTATCTTTACCAATGTTCACTACTTCTTATTAGCTCAATCGAGGCTTCATTCCATGTTTCTCCATGAAGTGCTCTGCGGAGCGATCCCATTTCACTGCTTTTTTTCATAGCAATTGCGTATTCCAAACATATTTATTCGAGCGGAGATGGTATCAGGGTCGGTCTTATCGTTGCTACTTTTCAAAAGAATTTTACGACCCCCCCCCCCCTCGGGGGGGGTGTATGTCTCATCAAAATTCCTTCTATTTCCGCCATTTCAATCCATTTTTTACCTATACTCCCACTACTTCCTTTTCTAGGGGGTATATACGCGCGCTGAAACGGCAAATTTTCTCCCGCGCCGCTCCCCACTCATCACATGCAACTTCTTACAACCGAAGCAAGTACGACCCCCCTCTACAAACTCATCAAAATACGACCCCCCCGTTGCTACTTGTAGCAACATAGGGTTGACCCTGGCTGGTAATGGTTACGAAGGGAACTTCTACCCGCGCCAATGGTTTCTGGATCAAATCGAGACCACAAACCGAGCGCACGTTGTCAGAAAAAAAACTTTTTTTTAAGACTATTTGATGTGAAGTCAGTCGGTTGTGAAATAAGTGATTGCATGTGCCATACCTTCTCCGTGATTGACCAGTAAATAAATAAATCAAATAATTATTAACACATCAAATTCGAAAACCGATGCCGGTAAATTGGGTCCGGAGATACAGATGTGAGTCATACCGCCAATCCATGTTTACCGAGCCGGAATGCGTATCCTCCGTTATTCAGCTGCTCGGTTTCCGTTTATGCCCAGCTCGATTTGCTGTTTGGAGCGAAATCTTGATGAAGGCAGTAGTGTACCTCTCTGATGTAGGAATCAGCCCATGGTTTCATAACATTTTCCGGAATATTTTCTGAGCTTCTCCAATTGGTTTAAATGACGGCTTCGATAAAAACAGATGGGATTCTTCCCGTTGAGGTGATTCCACGCCAAATCATGATGAATTGAGGATGCCCCGTTTTTTCCCGAGTCGTCCTTCGTCGGTAGCTTAAAAGGATGCATTTGCGATTATAATTTCATTTTGGGGATTGCGACTGGGCTAAGAAAGTGGCATTCATCCGGGCGCTGAAATGAATTCTTCAGTTTTCTTTCTGCCGATTCCTCTCACTGACCCTTCTGTTTATTACCGATGCCTACAACAGTCTGATGTAGCAGTGTCCTGAGATTACTTGGCTTTTCTATTCTGACAACTTGTTCAGAGTTGCGGAGCATCCTCTTCTATTCTATTCTATTCTCTGTAGTCCTAAACTCTTCAAAGCATTTTTCTGAACTTTGAACCGTTCCTCTGATTACCAAGGAGTCTTAGCCATTTATTCCATGTGCTTGCCACTCTTTAAAACTTTGAAACATGGCACTCTAGTAATGGGTGCCTAGTCCTTGACAGGTTGAAATTTTCAAAATTTTAGAAGGCACTCTCCGCGATTAGTACTGGGCCAATCCTCCCGCGAATAAGAGCAGCAGAGCTGGGGCTTCTTTCGCGATTCAAACGCATAAAAATGATACTAGAGGCCTTGACAATCGTGAACACACCGTACGCCTGCCGTTGGGGTATCTACCGTCTCGCTCAAGGACGTGCTTTATCATTTCCGACTCTCATTCTCTAGATCAGCACCGGCTGCATCACGAACTGTTTACCTTCTAGGCTCTCTTGCTTCAAGAAAAGAAGGTCTACAAGGGAGGTCTTTCAGGGCAAGGTGCGCTTTTTGGAAACGGTTTCTACATATTGTAGGGACGCATGTATGGACCACAAAACCATGTTTCGTTTTCGCTGAACGGTTTTAGTAGTACCAAAAAAGTGGTGAATAATACTCTTGATGGTTCAATCCCCCGCGGCGACTAAATTTTGCAATCAAGGTTGGCGGCCACTTGTTGGCTTCAAAATGGTCCTG
>MU890030.1:0-11190 GCA_036418205.1 Ostertagia ostertagi
ACAAAACCTTTGAAAAAACACCTGGGAGGAAAATTGCTCTCTTGCCTTTTACCTTTGACGAGGTATCGTCATCTTCAGTCAGACTAGGGCCTGACTTTTTCATCGTGACCTCTCAAGCTAAAACCGGGACCGTTCAATTCTCATTGAATCCTGAGCTTAGGCAAAGGCTTGAGCTTATGCTTACACACTGGCTTGTGCTTAACCTGTGGTCAGGCTTGGCCTTAGTCCTAGGCTTATTACGGCGAATTGGAGGTGTCCTTTTCTGAGGTGACCTCTGTGCTCGTAATAAGAAATTTCTGAGCTGAGAAAGCGAGCTTGCAACGTACCCTGCTAAAACCCAGCATTCTTTTGCGACATCCGAAGACCGCAAGTTTAGCTTTAGTTTTCCATTTTTCATCTTGATATCAGAAAATAATATTTCATGAAGCCACGATCGATCGAAAGAAATTCTGTAGTGTACTGTGGTTTCTTTGATGCGAAGTGACCGATCACTGCAGAAGAACGTGGCTCGATTTTTCTTCTTCGTTTATTCGTCGAAAACATTCCACTGCCCTCGACACGTTCCGCAAGACAAAAACTTCCCGTCGAGTTATCGAATCGCACGTGTGCTTGGCAGAGCCGAGCTGCTGTGCCTCGCAGAAGGGCAAAGAGCGTGACGGTCATACCAGTCCAGAGGGACGACCTTCTCACTAACCACCATCGCGTCACATAGAGAAGAGGGTTCACAAGTAACGAGGAGAGTGCCACGTAGAGAATAATTAGCTGGTTCGCCGGCGCGAGCATTTTTTGTCCCTCACCGACCGCGGAATTGCGAACGTGAACTCGATCAAAGTACAGTTGATAGAATGACAACAAAAGGCGAAAACATTAACTGATAGTGTTGACTTAGCGAACCCTTCTGTTTACGTTCGAGGTGTACGTGGAGGGACTCCGTGACAGGTTTTTCCCTCGAAGTTCGCGCTATATGACTATATGGCAGTTTCGAGAGTTTTTCAGCTGAGAAAGAACTGTCAAGGGTGCTGAGCTGTGGACAAAACGCTTAACCTCAACATGGAATCAAAGCTGGATTTCATGCTTTTCGGGGAAGCGCGCTAATTATTTCGTGCTCATTTTGTGGCAGGTGGGGTATACTTGCTACCACAAGTTCAGCGTATATGTTAGTAATTATGGAAAAAGAAGACGATAAAACTTAGAGACATGTGGGACGAATCAATGTTCAACAGCATGGCGACGGAAGCCTTCACTAGGTCCGAGATCGAACCCTGGGTGAGGCAAGGGGTCTGGCCTAAACTCAGCATCTTTGCAATATGTATTACAAGCCTTCCTTAACAGGTGCAATCAGCCTATCCCGAGATTCACAACACATCATAAACGCGCTAGATTTTGAGTTGGGTTTGGGACATGGGAATCACCTCCCTCACGAGCTTTTCCTAAGCGTAGCATCCGGAATGATCTTCCTAGCCCGTGCCAGATGGCCATTTCCCTGTATGGCTTTCTAGAAGACCTGCAGAAATTGTCTCATTCTTCTTGCATTCTCCCGAAGCGATCCCTTATGGTTAGTATTGAAGCTAATCATCGATCGCCTTAAGGCATATTGGCACTAGAGGCTCATATCCTTCACATTCAGTGGCCAGGGATAGTACAGGCAAAGGTCAAGTCAGTCGTTAGATTAGGGTTGTTAGCGAGATAACCATCCCATATCAAAGATATTCATTACTTCTTTATATTCTTTAACCCTTCCAAACGAAAGTGAGAGCGAGCAGCCGGCGCTACGCCAAATTCAGCTGCGATGAATAGAAGACACCCGCTGTCCCCCGTACATGATATGGTAGCTCTGTGGGGTACAAACTTCTGATTCCTAAAAGCATAAACTGCCTTGAAGGTCTAACATGAGTCACAGACACTCACCAGCTGTTTTTTGGCCACAAATTCTCCACCGTCTCTGCAATACTGAACCTGCTGCTATGCACGGCGCATACAAAGTCAACCAATGCACTTATTCGTTTGCTCTACTCAGGCTCTTTGGTGTGCCTTTTCAAAAAAAGCGTATCGATGGTTGCCAAAATAGCCGCGAATTTTTGAAGTACAGTCCAAGTAAAGATGGAATACTGAATTATCAGAATAATCACACAGAATACGCATCAAAAAGTCAAAAAATCAAAAAGGTGCTCAAAATTAATATTTGGCAGAGGCAACCCCTTGCTAGCGTAATTTTTGCCTACCCTGTACCCACTACTCAATCACGCAATGTCTAAGAAAATAACATCAGTAGAAGTAAGTGGATGGGCGATTTCCTATAAGGACAGGGAAAACCTAATTGGGATTTCTCCTTCCAAGGGTGACGCAACGGTTGTATGCTTTGTTAGTAATCCAGAAAACTCTAAACTCTGCAGCGATTGGAGGAATGACAGAGCACGTACGATCACGTAATCTGTTTAAAAAGCCACGTCCTAGCGCAGATGGAGAAAAGTCATTGCACGTGGATGTTTGAGATTTTTGGCTCAGAAACCTAACCACAAATGCCCATCTTATATGTTTGATCAGAATGCATTTATAAAATGCCTAATGATCAAACGGTCCTCTTGAGAGTTAAAGACCGATGCAGATTCAAAGCTCTGTGCGATTCGGATAAAAAACGAAAATACATAAATGAACACTGTAATAAATAATAAATAATAATAAATAATAATAAATAATAATAATAATAATAATAATAAAATAATAATAAATAATAATAATAATAATAATAATAATAATAATAATAATAATAATAATAATAATAATAATAATATAAATAATAATAATAATAAAATAATATAAAGAAGAAGCAACAAAACCATCGTACGTAACAAATAAATAGTTAATAACAGTAATAATAAGCGTTATATAAAAATACGTGAGTTGAATCCACAGAACTCTGATCTTGCCGTCTGACTTACCCATCTTGACCTCTCAAACCAGTTCGCAGGAATCCGCCCCCTGCAATTGTCAGAAATACGCTTGCTTTTCCTTCAGGTTTCCGACTCAGAGCGACCTTGATAGCTTTTTTCGCTCATTTGGGAACATCCTACTGCATGACCAGTTTTATTTATTGGATACCGTTCGTATTCAATGTGTGGGCCTTTTGATTCTCGATCCTCTCTAATAATATTTTCTTCAAAAAAAAATTCGACTAGCCTATGGAAATCAGTATCATTTCATGGTTCAGTGTCTATCTTTTTATTTAAAAAAATTAAGAAAAATATCGGAACCTTAACTAATAAGAAAAGCAATCAAACAAGCCAATGTTTTGGTGGAATTCTATGTTAGCGCGGCTTCAGTTTTGCCCTTACACTGTTCGAAGTCTTGCTCTTCTCTGTGCCAGTCAAACTCATCATTCTTCCGACAGTCATTCGATTGATACATCAAATGATGTAGAAGTGCTTGCACTATTGTCTTCAATAGAGCCAACCCGAGTAATTTCATAGGACAAATACGCAACCAATACCTAAGCATCGCATTTGCGCCAGACTGGTCGGACGTGGCCCATTCCATTTTGGAAGTAGCTCAAACAACGATTAATTCTTTTGTCATGCTTCCGAGACTCTCTGTTTCTTTTTGGCTTGTTTATCATGGTGTGTCACTTTTCCAGCCAATTATACATCTGTTGTAGCCGTTTTCCTAGCGCCCGAAAATTTCCCACCCGTATTAATTTTGTATTGATTGGTTTCAGGGTATACGGTGCGGTTGAAGATCTTAGAGAGACACAAACCGCCACCATGCATTGTTGAAGCCACGGCGCGGTGAGTTCTTGAAACGCATTTTTGTTCCTGATTGTTTGTTAGTTTCTTCTGCCTTTCGAGATTGATGGGTGAGACATTTATTCAATCGGCCTAACTTTTTGACAAAATCGTCATCTGTGACCAGAAGCGGTTTAAGGTTAAGACCCCCCCCCCCATCCCAGAATCACCTAAGACCCTTCCCAGCGGTTACGCAGTCCAAGTCCGTCACTGAGAAACATGTGCAAGACTCAGGGACCGTTTGGTGGGGAATCCCGCTACCAAGCAGAAGCGCTGGTCAGTAAGAAATAATGCATGATGTCGCTGGATTAGTAATAATTAGGAGACGCATGTACGCTTAAGTCTACAGCTCACAGTCCATTATAGGCGGCGTAAGATGACCTGTTTTTGGAGGGAATCATCTAGGAAGGCCATTCATTGGACATACGGGCAACTTCTTTTGACGCGGTACCCCTCTTGGGAGAGTAAGTCGATTTATTCTAACGTGATAAGCTGTTCGTAAGGTCTGGCATCAAGCTGTGTGCAACCATATATAATTAAGTTATTTGCAGTGTGAAAAAATTCTTTTCACTCACAAGCCGAAAGATCGGGGACTTGCAAATGCGCTTCGGTTATGCCATCAACCAAGCGATCTTTGTCACCTTTGTCACTAACAGATGTTCTCATGGTACCGTCAGATATCAACTCACCTGACTCTCTGAAACCTAGCCATTGCTCGTATCTTAATTGTGTGTTTCGATGTCGTTCGTAGTGATTCAAAACGGCAAGAACATTTACCGACGATAGAAGGTTCGGAGAAACGGTGTCATGGAGGTTCTCTGACTGAGTTGCCTGGTTTGCGGCTGCTCTGGCGCCTAGTACTTAACAATAAGCACACGTAAGTCTTCCCAAAAGCCTTGAAATCTCCAACTACTTTTTCGAGATTTAGGCGTTGAAGTTTTGTTGAAGGCAAAGACAAGCGAGACCTTATAAAACCAATAGGCGGAAAAAAGGTGTGAAGCCCCGCCGATATTAGTGCAATTCGTGTAGGAAAGCCAGTCACGCGAAGTCGAGTACCCGTTTGGTGGGTGGTTGATGGTTCCTGAAGGAATTGTTTTCACGATTACTACTCGATGATCCTCGATGTGCCACCCAAAAGACTATCCTATTCCGCGCTCAGAGTTGACTTAGCCTTATACTATAGGATAGAATCAAATCAATCTTAACTCGTCCTCAGTCCTCCACCAACATTGCTCTGAACGAAAGACATTTGGCAATGCTTCCTCCGCTCTAATTTCGATAGGTGCGACTAAACACATGGTCTCTTCCCCCTTGTTGCAGACATCCGTAGAAGAGTTATTAGCTGGATAATTTTTGGTAGGATAGCTCCAATTCTCAGTTGTTTGTTATCACTGGATGTAATTTTTTGGTAAGTTTGCATGTTGCTCCAATTTCCTCATTTGCTATGAAACGAGGCGACACACCGGTCGACTTACGGCGTTGGAAGAGTTTTAGCGATGATCGGGTGATCACCACCTTTCGGCGAAGCGACAATGCTTCATGGATGAGAAAGAAGAAACTTGGTGGTATGTTCCGAGAAAGTCTCCAGCTCCTCTCTTCCCAAAGTCGCGGCATTCATTGGTCTTATTCACGTCAATTTAATCGGCCGTTAGTGGGTTGACAGGTGGACATTCATTCACTTGGCTTGAGGTTTCACAAAATCGTCGTCTGAGGTCGATCCAAGATCATGATTCACGCTCCAATCAAGCCTTTTCCATTGATGCGTCAGTATTTCATCCGGACAACAACCTCCGAAGAATTACTAATTAGTCCCTAAACTGAGCCCCACTAATAACAAGCTCCCTTGGCGTGGCCCTTCGCCCCTAAGGCCGATGTCAGACTTTGCGAATCGCGCGATTCGCTAGCGTCCGCGGTCGCGTTGCGGTACCAGCCAATTGAGTGATTCACTGGCCGCGACGCGACCGCAGACGCTAGCGAATCGCGCGATTCGCAAAGTCTGACATCGGCCTAAGCGTTCGCGTACTGACCACAGAGACGTGAGTTCTGTGGGCTACCTTCGGGTGACATTTCCAGCTTCTTCACCGATTTTGGCTAACTTTGGTCATAGCTGTTACTTTGCGGGTAGCCATCAGCAGGTGTGTCGGCCAGAACTAAACGCTGGCATTGGCACACCCACTGACCATGTGGGGAAGTTAGCAGAGGATCACGTTATTTAGGTATCATTTGATCCTCAAATAAGGTCCTACAAGTAAAACCACAAGGCAGCCCTGAATGCCAACTGAGTTCTAGAACCTTATCCAGGGTGGGAATTGCTTGAAATGAGGGGTTGAGAAAAAAAGCTCGCAGAAATGCATGAAAAATCGATAATTGATTGGTCTCTTTCAGGTTATTACCGGTTCGACATACTCATTCTGCTCACCTATCAAATGAATCACTTCTTCGGAGTACAGCAACTATTCCCGATCTTCCTTAATTATACGCCGAAAACTTTCTGTGTAGGTGAGCGACAAGTTTTACAATCGAATTACTGTGATTCTCGATGATTTGTGCAAGCAGGCGTAAATTCTGATGTTTTTCCTAGTAGACGCTCTTTAATATGTTCTGGGCACGTCATCGAGTCATTGAAAAATAATTGCCATCTTCGCGATGGATGTTTCATCGCAGGTGCCATTTTACCGCGAATTTGACTCTGGATCAAGGTCGAGTTTCCCCTTTGACTCCTCTAGTGCCGAACAAAGGGATGGAGTATGCGAGGCACAACTTGTTTCCCTTGTCAGATGGCAAGAAGGAAGATCTTAGCAAAAATTTTTGTGAATCGAAAAAAAACATGAGGGAGTAGTTGTGACTCTAGTCGCTCACAAATCCATTTGGGAGACCTATTTTCGATCTCTGTTATTTTCCCGGAAAGAATAAGTCAATAGGCCAAAAATAGTCGCTGGCGCACTAGTCGTGGAGGTTCCGAGAAAATTGCCTCGAATTCTGTGTATCTGTTATAAATAAGCATCGCTTGTTTGGCCTCATTTCCGCCGGAACTGGCAGAAACCAGACAAAAATGGATTTTCAGAGCGTTCTTCCTAAGCTCTATCTGTGATAATTTTGCCGTGCGAAGGGGAGGTCCGAGTTCAGATTTCAAGCACTACAAGGAAGGTCTTTCAGGGTGTGCCAAGCTTTTTCAAAACGGTCTTTTGCATGATATAGGGCACATGCGGGAACCACAGAACCATGGTTAATTTTTTCCTGAACGGCCCTCTGAATACCAGAAAAGGGGGTCCCTAGTCACACCTTTTTCACCAGTTTTTTTCAATCAAAGTCTATTTGTAAGGGTTACTGACGGTCCTAATCATGAATTTGGTACTAATTATTCATGCTAACTCCATTTTGCGCGAATTTTGAAACGTCAACTCGAAATGCAAAAATTTGTCACCACGAGGAATCGAACTAGGGACCCCTTTTCTGGTATTCAGAGGGCCGTTCAGGAAAAATGAACCATGCTTCTGTGGTCCCCATATGTGCCCCAATGTCATGCAAGAAACCATTTTGAAAAAGCTTGGCACACCCTGAACGACCTCCCTTGTAAGAGAATAGCAGAGCATTACATTTGGTTTACGCCTACCGGAATGTTGCTTTTGAATCATTCTCAAATATGCCTGAAAAGGGTGGCTTATTTTCATCCCATCAAGTTTGAGGCTAACAAGAGTGGGTTTCAAATTCATTACGTCCTTTTGAAGGTCTTTCGAAGTCTCCTATCGGTACTTTATCCATGAGAAATATTGCACTCACTCACATCAGAAAATCAATAATTGATCGTTTAGGACAGAAATGTTACGATACCCCGAAGAGCAGGTGCATGGAATGCCCAGACTGTCCAGATCTCTGCGCTAATTCTACTTTACCGGCAGCCAAGGTAAGTTATTGAATATTTTATCGTATTATTTTTTATTTTTTTATTATATTGTATTATTTTTTATTTTTTATTATATATTTTTTATTCTGTTTTTTTACAGAACTAATTTGACTAAATCAATACCAAAACATCTCCAACAGCTTTTTAAAATAAATATCAGCCATACTGTTCACGAGACATTTTTTTAAATCCTCTGGAAATTTAAGAAATAAAAATATATTTATATAAAATATAATAACTTCCAAAAAAATTAATTTCAAGTTTTTTTTTCAGGCAGAATGCGTCGCAAAGTATTCGCATGCTTATTATAAATCTGCTGCCATGGAATTCAATCTCTTCTGCAAACCCGGCTGGAAAGAGTACGTTTTTGTGCTACATTTAAAAATGATGAGAATGATATGAAATTTGGAATGGCCAAGCTGGATGAAAGTAAACAAGGAAAAGGAAAGAAAGGAAAAGAAAGAGAGAAGGAACGTAGGCCTCGCATTCCTGCCGAAACCTTTGAAATCCGATATTAAAGCTAAAAATCACTCTTTCCTTGTGCTGCGGGCCAGGCCTGCTGTCCTAAATATGGCCCCTTTCGTAATGTAAACATCACAGCCACATATGGAACGAAACTGTATCCGAATAGACCATATACATAAAAAATTTTTTACCCCTGCCTTACCGTACCTTTTTCGACGATCTACAAAGATTACGGTAGGAGTAAAGCTTTCGCCGGAGTACAAAGCCATTGTTTTGCTCCAAAATTCTAAAAGTCTTGGGTAAAAACGAGTAGCTCTTGTTTTCAGTTTCCGTCCAGCTTTTGCACAATACATTGGAGTATTGATCGGAAACATCATTCTCGGATGGGTGGCGGATCGAATCGGACGTCGTAAGACCTACGTGATTTCGCTGTTCATCGGAATCCCGGCTCTAGCTCTGTCGGGTACGTTTATTGGATTTTTGGAATTCCATGCCCGCGAAAAAAGCGAAGTAATGATTTTTTGACTTGTTCGAGAGGTGTTTCGACATGTATGCCCTGTTCTTATCTTCCTAACGAGCTTTAAGCCGTATCGCATTCGCGTGGTCCAGTTAATATGATACAGCGCCAATTAATATAATATTGCTTTCCACATAGTACCGAGGACGTGAATCCCGGGATTATTTGCGCAGTATTATGGACCTGGTTCGTGACGCTCATTGTTAATTTATGTCAGTGGCTATACGAAGTTATTACCATGATCGTCGGATGGGCATACTTTTCTGAGCTAGTCTCATCACATCAAAGATTTAAACTAAGGACATTCAGTAATTGGGTAGGTTATTTCGCTTTAATTGTTTAGATCTACAAAGAGTGCGCCATGCCCTTTTCTTTGAGTCTGGTTTGTCCATAGACTCCTCTAACCAGTCGGCTATCAAGTCGGCCTAGCTTAATGGGCCTACGGGAGGGGGGGCAGTCTTTAAGAAAGACCGTTAACAGTGAGATTGAGCCTAACGGAGAGGACGGATTCTGAAGAGAATGAAATTGCACCTTAGAGACCACTCTGAAGCTTGGTTCCAAAACTGAGCGTTTTTGTGAATCTGACGCAATGTTACGGACAGGCCCGCCGAGAGCCACATCGTGTTGGTCGTCTAAATTTGAACATTTTTGGGAGATGTTCCTATAAGAGTGGGCCATGTGGTGCGTGCTGAAAGTCTTCCCAATTTTAGTGGGGGTAAGGAGATCCCCGATGCAAATTTCCGTTTCGGTCCAGCCCGAAGTCATCGCTTGGCATTCAAAAGATGTGATTCGTGTGTGTGCCTGACGCACACAGTGTTCACCATTATGTCCCTGTATGAATAGAACAGCAAAGTTTGTCCCGCAAACCGCGTAAAGCGAAAGAATAAAAGTCCTCACTTGTTTTCCTAGGCTACTGGACTATCATGCTGGACACTGGTGCTGCTTTGTTTCGTCTGGAGAAATTGGCGTCTTTCCATCGTATTGTCAGCGAATCCGCCTTGTGATTAAAGCTCTGTATTGTGTTGTTTATTCTGTGTCCGGAACAGTCATATATTGCTTAGGCAAATAGTATGCGAAAAACCTTAACTTTCAAAGGTGATTTTTCGTGAAGAATTTTGCTGGTTGGTTTTTCAGGACGATTTGCTGAGAGTGAAGAAAGTCGTAAACGTATCGCAAAACTCGCTGGAATGCCATTTGAACCGAGTAAGCTGTCCATATCTTTTGAATTATCTAGAAGTAGCAAATCCTTCCCGAGGATTTTAGCTGAGTTTTTCTTACCTGTGAGGTGATCCGGCGCGAAAAATGATGGTCCCTCTTGCGTAGTTCCGAGTGGTGCATTGACGGTAACTTGTTGGTAGTGACATTATAACAGGTCTTCCTGGGTCATTGTTATGAACCTGTTTATATATTTTCCTAGAAGGCACCTTTTTCCTGCTCGGCTGCTCAAAAATTCGCAAACTTCCGACAAGAGGCGACACACCCCTTCTTCCCCTCTCGATAAAGATGAAGGATTAGGCTTCTTGACCGTGTTTATACTAGCCATGCCCATATACGTTTTTCTCAAGACGTTCCTGTCCCGCCTGCCGCCGGGTTCGCCATTATTCTCAATCTGAGAAGATGCGTTTCTTTTGAAGCCCTCTATGATTTTCTTCTGAACGAGGCTCTTCACTAGTAAAAGTGTGTGGGCCTGGCCGGTGAAAAAGCTCAGCGTAAGGTATTTGCCTCGGCGTGAGGATGCTCCACACGGCTGTAGGTGGGCAACGTGTTCACTGCTGGGGTTCTTAGTAACTTCTGCGTGGTACATTGCACTAGGCAATCCCTCTTTAACTACACATGGCTACGCGGCTAAAACATAGTAGAATCGTAAACCACCTATTCTTGCCTCTCAGACCTTTTTTTCCTAGAATAAGCTAACAGTGCATACACGACTTGAACGGTCGTCTTATTGATGCCATTGTGAAGTTTGAGAGCTAAGCATTCGAATGGTTCCAAGATTTCGATTGGAAATCAAATGTGTGGCGCATCCCATTCATTAACTCCGAGTGTTGTTTTCTGCAGCATTTTGTCCAGTGAAAGCTCGTCTATAAAGGGACAACGATTTCAATGATGTAACGAGAAAACAACTCACCGGAAAGCACGCTCGAAGGCTGACGATCCATCCAAGCGAAGCGCGTTGAGCACAGAAGCCATTCTGGCGCTAATCGTGCAGCTGGGAGACACGTATGTCAGCCCAAAACTCTGCATATTGGCTCTGCCACAGCTGTTCACATAATTGCCAGAATTCAACCCAAAAATGTTGGGGAAAAACCTTATGGGTGCCACGATACGGTGCCATACAGCCATGGTCGGGCTTCAAATCGCGCCATCGAGCGATTATTAAGAAGCCCTAGATGCAGTGCCCAATAGTCGCCGTAGAGGGTACTTGCGTCCAGAGTGACGCTGACCTCAGAAACTCGAAAGCCGTGAACCCCCTCCCTCCCCTCTGGGCTCGGTTCTTGCAACGACATCGTATCGATATGACCTTA
>MU890037.1:0-11036 GCA_036418205.1 Ostertagia ostertagi
TTTCCTCCAAAAAAATGCCGTCGAGCAGGGGGGGGGGGGTATACGCCCGCTGAAACGGCAAATTTTTATCCTGCGCGCCCTCCACTCGCCCAGCCTACTACCCACGAAATCTTAGTTTCACCTCAATCCCACACGTGATTTCGAGCGACTAAAGTGGGTACGACCCCCCCCCTCCTACAAACTCAACCAGGTACGACCCCCCCGTTGTTACTCGTAACAACGTAGGGTTGACCCCGCTACCAGGCCATGATGCCTTTGCGAGCTTCATCTGAGTCAAAGAGATTTTCATTGAAGTGCGAGAAAAAAACCAAAGCTTGCGATTCCTAGCGCACACCAACAAAACCTTTCTCATCGGTATATAAGTTTATCGATTTATAAGAGTTCACCAGTTTAGCTCCGCACGCAACCGCGCGCATCACATGGTAGGCTTAGTGAAACTGGCAAGAGTTCATGCTTGAACGATAGTGATTGCCTCTAGTTGATTCTTCAAAAACAGCTTTCAAATGTGAACTGATATGAATTTCACCAAAATTCGATTTGTTTTCCTAATTTTTTTCTAATTTTTTTTCCAACTTTATATCAGCACATTTATTGACGAGCACTAATAAAAATATATAATAAATGTCGTTCAGTATCCGATAATGTTCGCTTTGGAGTTGGACGTTTCGGATGAAGTTGCGATGATGGATCGCAATGGCAGCATGCCCACCAAAAATGAGAAGGAGGCTATGAAGAATGGCAATACCATAAATAGCTCCTATGGCAAGGACATCGACGCAGCAGACAGAGGAAAGCTGGAGGTGAGCTGCTTTCATTTTCTGGGTGGAACATTCCTAAGCTTGAAGACCGAAGTGCGATGCGACTCGCCAGTTCCAGACGCTATTTTTAGCTTAGAATTTTTCCAGATTGTATTCCTCCTTTACCAACTTTTTACCTACTTTTTCGATCTATTCATAATACCTATTTGCATGGAACAGCCAAACCAGTCTTGCTTGGAAGGAAACGCGTGGCGCATTCCAGAAAACCCCTTCTATCAGTGTGTTGAAAAGTAAAAGTAAAACTAAGGTTATGATAATATTATTGCCTGGATCATTTGTCCCATCTGAGATTTTCTCGTTTGATTTTTTTCTCGAGATCACATTTTGAAATGAATGTATGTTCAGTGATTGGAGAAGCAGCTTCACCTTAACATAGTTCTTAGCCCTTTGGGCTACATTGTGCCTGCGGTCAGTAGTCAGTACAGGCTGTTGGTAGGCGACCTACCAAACTTGCCCAGTGTGAATTAAAAAAGTTTTAATTTTAGTTTTTTTAACATAGTTTTTAGCTTTCAATCCCACCTTCTGCACCTTCAAGGCTTGCTCCTGTTGGTTTTGTTTGGGTAAAACAAGAGAGATCTGATGTTCTACCTTGAGAATGCATATACATGTAATATTTATTTATTTTATTACAAGAATGCTGAGTTGTGGGCAAAACTTTCGCCCCAGCCGGGATTCGTACCCGGATCTCTTGCTTTCCGGGCAATTGTGCTACCAGTTACACCACCGGGGCACCATTTCACCCCAACTCAGCTTCGATGGTGAAGTTACCATAGCTTATCAGCATTCACACGTATAACGTGATGAACCGGTAGGCCGATTTCGGCATTCAACCGCAAGGCTGAAAGCTTTACTAGATGTTACCATTTTGACTTGTTTTTATTATATTTATTTTAATTTATTTATTTGTTTATTTTACACCCCCATTGGGCGTGCTCCCTCTTTGCGTTCCAACCTCTTGTTTTCCGTACCAGTTCTGTTCTATTTCGTTCCGATTCATTTGGTTTCAATTAAACTCTCCTCGTCATTCCCCTATTGCATTAATCACGCCATTCTGCCCCACTTTCTTTGGGGTATGAAAAATTTTATTTGTGACGGTCTGTGTCTGGCAGGATGACTAAGAATCGTTGGCTAATCTTCACTCCGTGCTAAATGAACAACAATATGGCAACTGTTGTTCCACCGGGACCTAATTCCCACAATCGCTAATCCATTATTGACGTTCAATTGACTCAGTTTTCAGCAGACTTGTATTATGCGGGCTTCAGGTGGAGAATATCCCTTCAAAGGCACCCTCTACGATCAGTTGGGTCGTTAGCATCGATACTCATGAGGAAAGGGAACAAACCGATGAAAACGCTCATTAATCAATAGCGTAGCGTTTGCCGCTATTCCGCATCATGTAAGGCTTCTGCCACTTCATCTCGGCGGCTGGCCACTAATCCGTGTACGGGATTCCATATGTGGTGCGGGGCTTGAGCTCCTGAGGTCCCGCTTATAGCCCACGTTCTGACGTAATCCGTTAATCAGCTTTTGAGTCTGGAAAATATAATACTACTTGATGCTGAAGGGACCTGTCATATGTGGTGTAAGAATTACAGCTTGAAGATACTCAAGACAGAGTCAGGATGATTAACCTGAGCTGGGCGCAATGTGGCTCGGGGGGGGGGCAGTCCGCCGGCCGCACGATCGCTGCGACTTGTCATTCCTCTTCGCTAAATCGGGACTAAGCCACGGGCAGGGAAGGAGGAACTCCAGGATCATAGCAATTTTCATCTTCCTGAAGTTCCTGCCCACTCCTAGGCTTAGTACTACAGGGCGCGGCCGAGCAGAGATCGCGCGCGGCGACTGGCTCCCTCCTCGCTCCACATTGCGCCCTGAGCATATTGTGATGCTGAGCTTTTTAGTGATCCCAAGTTATCTTATAGTGAACTAATAAACCACATTCAGGTGTTAGAACAAAGCTAAATAAGGAACTAACACACGTCGGATCGCTTTTTTCGACCCGCCGACCAACCACACTGAATTTGGACTAGGAATAACTCACGAGATTTAGTTCCGGGGCTAAGCACCCTGCGAGACATGCCGAGACAAGAGCGAAGAGGGAAGACCGAGACGTGAAGGGAACACCGGGCCGGGCCGTGATGGTGCTGTTGCGAACAGCCCGTGCGTTGCCGCACGATCACGGATAGATCAGACGGGGTCATGTCGGCAGTACTTCGCAGGCGTCGGCGCGACCCAGGGTTCTGTTGGAGCGATCGACGTGTTACGCGACACATGTTGATCACTGCCTTTAAAAGTCGAGGTCACATTCTATCTAACGGTTTCCCTCACCGATATCTCTACTAGTTATTCTCAATAAAAAAAAATTGAAAAAAAACTCCCTTTCAGAAACGGATCCAGCAACACCATCTCATTGCACGGCCGTTTCTGCGATACTTCTCAAACTCCAAGAGGATGGTTCGGATAACCGTCCCCGAGGCAGCGACGAACGTCGTTTCCACCGTAGCTTCAATACTGGTCGACTTCGGCTTCACTGAGCAACGACAACCGGGACGAGTTATCGTGTTTGGCACGGGTGAGTACCGTCAACTCGGCTTATGCTCTCTGCCTTTATTTACGGCTTTTCACATAAATGTTTTCAACACGCCGAGCAATGACGCGTTGCTTATTAGCGATGATCGCCTAAGAATGTTGTGAATTCCGGCATGAATACGAAATAATTAAAACGCAGCTTCCTGTTTCCTGTAAAGCGCACATACGTAACTTCGGAAAAATTCGATGTTTCCGTTAGGGGATCTACATGAGTACTGTAATTCGAGCTGTTTCCGATAATAGATGGGGAACTAGGGATTCTCTCGAGATTAAGTGTGGAAGCCCTTGAAAATGTTGTCAAAGGATGGGACATTTTGAAGCCATTTCAACACCAGCTGGGATAAGGGAATGGAACAGGGTCAGTCGTTCGTTGGGAATTCCTAACAAAGGAGGGGATGTTGCTTCTAAACTAGGCATTGTATTCAGGAAATGAGTGGGGAGTAGAAAAAAGAATAAAATTCTTGAGAAGTAAGATATTTTTTCGAGGCCCAGAAACTCAAACGTGGTGCGTATTGCGATAGTTTGGTATTCTTCTTATTTCAGTCCCTATATAATTCGCTAAGAATGTCTGCCTGTGTCTTTGTGATCAAGTGTTTGCCCTTAATAATTCATAGCGCAGCGCGATTCGCAGCCGGGAAATTTCCTAGGTAGGGGGATAGAGAAACGATAGCAGCTGTCTGATAGGGGAGGGGCCGGGCGTTTAGAACCACGTTTAGGTTGGTGATGGGAGAGAAACGTGGTTGGGAAATGATAACAACTGATAAGGACTGATAAATAAATAGTAGCAAGTGGACCATCTTTTTCTTCCTCTTCGCTTTAATCCCGTGCAGACGAAGGGCCTGCAGTTATTCTTAGCCGTCACCACATTGTCCTATCCACAGCATCTTCTACGGTGGCCTTAGTGAAGACCTTCTTTATGACGTCACTCCACACCTTGTCCTGAGGCTCCTCGCGATCGTTTGCTAGAACATCAAAGACCAGAGCCTTCCTTACTGGGTAATCCCTTCCCTCCTTAGTACACGCCACTTTGCCATCCAGTCGCCGCTCCATCACCTTCAGTTCGACAGAGACATCCTCCTAAATCTGTTCTGATATCCTCGTTCTGATCGTGTTCAATTTGACGGGTAAGTAACCTAATGATTCTGATCGATCATAATCCTTGTATCGTATCCTTCTTGCATCGTATTCCTATTATAATTCTGTAAATTTAACGGACCTAATGACCAACTGTCCAAATCTACCAAATTTGGAGGACAACTAAAAATTCATTTCACGAATCTCTCTAAAAGAGCGTGAATATCGATCCTCACTGCGGAAGATTTATCAAACAGATTCATTCTAATCTCCTCCACCGAGCTCCTCGTTGTGATCCTTGCTTTTTATACAAAACAAAAAATTTATCAACGTAAGTGAAGGAAATCTGTCGGCTAATCGCTTTCGGTTTAACACGCCCCACATATTCTGTTTTAATCCTAAGCTTCTTTGCCGAAGAATCCATACAATGCCCAAATTAGCTCTACGATTGACGTCGATATGGTTGAGATTCTCGTCGTTTCTAAGAGGAAGACAAAAATATTATTGCATTCTGCCATCAGCACGTAGTCAGATAAACAGAACACGAAATTCGCACAGAACATGGTTATGGAAGAGTAGCGGGATAAAGCTATGACCTCAACGATCTCACGATGTAATTTACCGGGTGACAGAGAAAATAGAGCAAAGGATAAAGCGATGGTGATCCTTTTCGCGATTTGCCACCCACTTCGATTCAGAATGTAGTGGCATTTTATTGCGATTGGGGCTACACAATTATTTCAATTCAATGCTTTTCTCCTTGTTCTGCTGTCAAACACCGACTCCTGTGAGATGGAAGGCTTGGCTGGCCTAGGCAGTGTTGTTCCAGATTTGATCTCGCGCCTCTGGACCGTCGCTTGCACTTACATCACCTTTGCCCTTCCATTAAAAAAATACCAAAATGGCCAGCATTTCTCAACTACTATTATTTTATTATTCACAACGACCATTATTGTTTTTCAACGTATGGCTAAGCCGTGTGTGTGTGAAGGCGGGGAGGAAGCAGCAGCAACGCATTGAAATATGCGGCTTTCTGCACGCCGACAAGACTAAGCCTTAGGAGTGAAGAGGGAAAGACCTTCCTCATGTCATCTTCATTAACTACATGTATAATATCTTAACAATAGTTAGATTTCCGTGATTAAATTCGAGGACTCAGTTTCAGATGATGAGGCGTTCGAAGACATCGACTTCGACTACTACAAAATGCGAAAGATCCGATTGAGCGACATCGTCAAGAAGCGCAATGCGTCTATGGTTAGTGGGTTACTGTTTATCGATACATCAAGAATTCCTCGATTGAAATCGCAGCCTAGCTTATTACACTAATCTTTTACCTATCTCGGCCAAATTTCTTACCAGGAAGGTCTTTCAGGGCATGCCAAGCTTTTTTGAAAACGGTCTTTTGCATGATATAGGGGCACATGCGGGAACCACAGAACCATGTTTAATTTTTCCTGAACGGCCCTCTGAATACCAGAAAAGGGGTCCCTAGTTCGATTCCTCGTGGTGACAAATTTTTGCATTTCGAGTTGACGTTCCAAAATTCGCGCAAAATGGAGTTAGCATGAATAATTAGTACCATATTCATGATTAGGACCGTCAGTAACCCTTACAAATAGACTTTGATGAAAAAAACTGGTGAAAAAGGTGTGACACCACAGTGGGGCTGCTTGATGTCACACCTCTCACACCAATTTTTAAGTCAAAGTCTTTTTGTAGGAGTTACTGACGGCCCTAATCATGAATATGGTACTAATTATTCATGCTAACTCCATTTTGCGCGAATTTTGGAACGTCAACTCGAATGCAAAAATTTGTCACCACGAGGAATCGAACTAGGGACCCCCTTTTCTGGTATTCAGAGGGCCGTTCAGGAAAAATTAACCATGGTTCTGTGGTTCCCGCATGTGCCCCTATATCATGCAAAAGACCGTTTTCAAAAAGCTTGGCCCTGAAAGACCTTCCTGGTTAGGTCCCAACAGCAACGTGCTTTATTGACATTACCACTACCAGTAAACAAGCTTATAACGTCCTTACTTGACACTTCCTTCGTCATCCATACGAACGCAACACAGTGCCTTCATTAGTGAGATTCTGGATGGGGTTGTACGTGCCAGAATTTCTTGGGAGAGGAGGAGGAGTATGCGGAGGGTACGAGGGAAATGGGGTGGGGGGAAGAGTTGTCATTTTTTGCAATTTCGCGACCGGCATATTTACCTATCTGCCAACTACTCGCATTTGAGGAACTCAACGCATAGTATGCTTGTTCTCAGACCCGTTTTGCACGTCCCTTTGTTCTCTATCCATCTAAATCAATTAGCAACGTTCCTGCGCTTTTATAGGATAACTCATGCTGTAGGGATTACCCTCCAGATATGCACTGCCCTCATTTGACTGTTTTCTAAAACGAAAACCCTCCGATTTTGCTTCGAACTCCTCCGAAATTACTATAATCTCCCACCGGTTGATTCGCATAGTATTGTTAGTACGCGCCGAACACAAGAAATTTAAACCACCAGCTCGAAAGGACCACTGAAGCCACTGAAGGTGAGAATACATCAAAATTTGAGCAAAACACCGCCTGTCCAATAATAAACAAGAGTTAATTTTTAAAAAATGACTTTTTTCTCAAAAAATTACTCATCTTAATTTGTCTTTCAGGGTGATCAAGTATACGCGCTCTATCGCCACATAGAGAAAATTGCAGCACCAGGTGACAACTTTGCTGTCGTGATGGACACCATGAACAACACAGAAATCGATGTTAGCTTCCTTTTCATTTCGATTGTTTCTTAAAAAGATAACTCGTCATGTCATATGTGTTGGGTGGGCACCTCACTTAGCACCATTTCGCGCCTACCATATTCCAAAAAAATACGGCGTGCCCATCCCACTTGTATTGCATCCGAAACTGAATTAACGCCCTTCTGAAAAGCGAAGAGACAACTGGGCTGAGCCTGAAATGATCGAATGCCATTCTTTCGATAGAGTTTCCAACATTAATGATAAAAACGTAGATAACGGCGGAGGATTCGCTCTGTAGAGCACCACCACTCAGACATACACCTTGGTAATTATTCTTTTTTATTTCTCCAGCAAAATAGACGTTCTGAAATAGCAGGGAAGGCCACAAGCGGAAACGTATCGTCTGCTTTGAACACAGAACATTGCTTAGTTTCGTGAAATCGCTGCCAACCAAGAAAGGTGATTAGGTCACACCGGCCAGTTGAAGTGAAGTATACTTTTTACGCACCTTAGCGCTGTGCTCAAACATCCTTTCGCGATCTACCACAAGATTTTCTAAACTCAATGACAAAGCTGGAAAGCGATACAGTAAAGGTCCAGTCAGCTTCTTAGTAAGTTTGCTCTTTTGCATTTAACGACAACAAGCCAAGGAAGACTTGATGAGCAAGGTTCCTTCGAATTCAGGCCTTTAATGTTCGCTGCTGTGTGCAGACAACCTGCGCTTTCTTTTAGGATAGTAATGTGTGCTACAATTTCACAAGATATTTATGAAAACTGTAACACATGCACAGTTCGGTAACAGTTTGAGTATTATAAGCTTTCCTTTTAGCATCGGCGATCTATTCATTTCTATGAAGAGAAGTCGGCATATCTGGATGAATTCATCAAGAACCGAGCCGCGCGTCGACCGCTGATACGGTAAATTTTATTTTTTAAAACTCATCTTATATGCAAATTTCTACGAGAACGACCAGATGACATAACACATCTACCTTATCGGAAATAGGAGATATTAAAGGGGACGAAATCTAATGGCGCTAGAGAAGTAGTTCAGTAGAAGCGTTCGAACAAGTAATGTTTACTAGTGAGTTTTAATCAACCACGATAGCACGCAGATTTCTCAGTTAGTTGACTTGGCCTACACGATTTACCGTAACATTCTCGACAACTTAATTATAATACTGAGTTCTAGGGTGCACCCAAGGCAGTTTATTTTTCAGCGTTAATCGGAAAAACCACACTTCCTTGACTGGCTTCCTTGGTTTCCCTGAGATATTAGCGAAAACTTCATCATTTTCAAGGGGAGGAAAATAGTGAAGGAGGAAAATTATGAAG
Source organism: Ostertagia ostertagi (assembly GCA_036418205.1). NCBI lineage: Eukaryota > Metazoa > Nematoda > Chromadorea > Rhabditida > Trichostrongylidae > Ostertagia > Ostertagia ostertagi. Next base: position 8,568 of record MU890037.1, read on the forward strand.
ATGAGAGATACGACGTAACGCTTTCCCCTGGACAGCCGCCTCAAAAACACGGACATGATTTGAGTGGCGTGAGCGTGAATACGTATCTTTGACTGCAAATACTGCTAGCGCGACTTTGCTTGCGGCGCTCCCAAACGGTAAGTAGAGGATTCATACACTGACGCGGTGACTCCAAAATAAAGTGCTGGTCGACCGCATATAGAAGACTCAAGGATGTTTTCGCGCGCTTCATATCAATGGAGCCATCCATTTACGGTTAGGTGGATAGAGCTGATCGCGAAAGTAACCAATGCCTTGTTTTGAACGAGCTCGAAGGGTACGACAAGAGCGCGTGACGCGGCCATGGTCCGATAAGCGGGTCGTCTGCCGAGGTGAGGTCATTCTACATTCGCTGTGTATGTTGATACGGCCAAGTGTAGCTGGCCCTCTCGCAGGGTGCTTCTCGATATCTCTATTCCCAGCATGTGAGTCTCTCCTTACCACGGGTCGGCCGACCATACAGAAGTTTTGCGGTAATTTTTTAAGTTTTCAGCTGGTTTTTCTTGACTATTGTTTTTATGAACTTTATCCCCTCCTCGCAGTTACCGTTATTTGTATAGCGCTTTGGCTAGAGACTTTTAATCCTGCGGCGTACCTTTAAGCCTAAGACCACATCTGCCGAACATGTGAGATCTCTGACTCTTGCTGTCTGAGGAGGCGGCTCTTCTCCATACTATTTCGTCCACTTTTTATCAAGAAAGTAGATTATCCAATTGCATTGGTAGGGAGCTTTTGTCTAAATTACAGTGATGCCGAGAAATTGTGGATTCTTGTTAACCTAATGGAATAGTGGAGGATAATCTTTTCAGCGTACAATGACAGGATGAAATAACTTATCACGTTCAAAACGTCATCACGACAGCTTCTGCTTTTTTCTCGATCATTTATTCTCGAAGACCTTAGCTTGAAAGTTGTCACGTCTTACCCTGGTAACGACGATGTAGGTGGACCACCCGAATGTGCGTTACTCAGAGTAGTATTATGACTGTAGATATAGAGTAATACTAGTATTTCTTTATAGACCTATCGCGGAGACAGCTGACGGCCAGCGGGCGCGTCGCGTAAGGACGGAGACTGCTGGCACCAAGGCAAATGGCATAATGTATCTGACGTTGACGTCGACGGTTGGACGGAGCGACGAGCGGGATTCGACCGGGTACACGGGACACCGGACATTTTCACAAACGCAACCGTAGGCTGGAGGCACCTTCTGCACCTACATGACGCAGCGCCGCAACAATGGAAATCGATCGAATGCCTGCTGTCTCTAGTTGACTATTAAGTATTCGGCGGCTACAGTGAAGATGCTCTTATAGACTTCGTCTATGAAATTGTCAACCCTAATTCAGTTCGGAGTAGTTATGAATTAGCGCAGGATCCAACGGCGACCGCAGACGCTAGCGAATCGCGCGATTCGCAAAGTCTGACATCCGCCTAATACTGCTTCGGATGTATTATCAATAGCCAGGACACAACGCAAACGGCTGACCATCACGGGTTGAACTTGAGCTTCCACTAGTAGAACGGCTAAATGCCTCGTTAACCATTATTTCCCCAAATTTTTCCAGCCGTTGACTGCCTCCTTCCAAATCTTACTACTTTTCTAGTCATCCCACGTATGACTCTGACTTAACGTTCACTTTGCAACATTAGTTGCGATGAAAATTCGGTGAGAATTTCCTCGTCTACACCTTGTTTATACCGTGTTCATACAAATGTATAATTTTGTATAATTGATGCCTAGATGCTCAGTCTTGTATCCACCGATTTTGTGCTACTCCTCCCTATGTAGTCTTCACAGTTTTGTTACCCCTTACATAGTTGTGACGGCTTAGGTGAAGCGCGCCCATTTTGCATGCACTGCGATACGTAAACCCCAGAACTTTATGATTTGAAGCTCTTTTATCTTTGACAGGGCCGAAATGCTCAAAATAGACTGAGCGCCTGTCACAGCCGCAGACCGTGCTACTGTCAAAGGAATCCTTCTCGGAAAGAATCGCAATTCTATCTCACCTTTATTCACCGGCTTGGAACCCACCGTTCACGATAAGAACGAAAAAAAATTGTTTTGGTAAAAAAAATTCGAAAAACCGAAAGGGCTGCTACGCGTTCAAAGTACCGCCGGACATCTGTCACAAATGCTGGCGACGGGAATGCTTCCACTTGGTTCTTGGAGTGCCGTCACTAGAAACTCTTTCTGGCCTTTTGACTTATTGCATTCACATCTCACACTTCTACTCCATCCTATTCTATCGATCGATTTGTCTCTACTCTCCAAAATCGCACGCTTTAACCCGATTCTTTCATTGCGTCGCCTGATACGTAGCCGGCCAAGGCGGACTTCTTTCCATGCCCCGCCTTTGGCTCCGCCCACTTACCTTCGATTGTCCATAGAGTGTAGTTTTTGTAAGTTTGTTCTCTTCGGAAACG
>MU890046.1:0-11766 GCA_036418205.1 Ostertagia ostertagi
ATAAAGAATATATCGTTTTTCCGATCCGATCATGTATATAGACATTTCTGTAAAATAAGCATTACGAAATAGCGAAAGTTAGTAAGTCTTTAGTGCAAAAGCGCGGGTCATATGGGGCTCACGCTGTCCCCGATGAATACTGCTGATGGTTTTGAGGCCTCGACGATGGCATAAAAAGGTTTATAATTAAACGTTTATTCACATTTGCTTTTCAAGAATCTCATTATCAAAACCTTCCTTTCCTTGACTCAATCTCTGTTATTTATTCGAACTAGCCGCGCTCTCAAAGACTGACACTTTTTCTAGCATCCCTTCACCGTTCTACAATGCTTAAATTAGGGTACGTTTCGTGGAGGTCCGAAAATTCGCTGTAGAAGTTTGCTGTTCAAAAGATTTCTGGTTCAAATAGCAGATACATATTCTCAGAGAAGCATTCCCAAAGAGCTGCACACGAAATTGGACTGCATCCATGAACGATACCGTCCGTAGTTCATAGCATAGCGAGATAGTGTAGTATAATAGTAGCAAGAAGTGTCAGTAGCGTCAGTCAGTATCGAATTATTTAGGCGGTCGAGTTCCAGGTAAGCTACTTCAGCTGCTTTTAATCTCTACGATAGACTGCAAGACAATTTCTGAGGTGACCATCAAGTTATATTTGCAAATAATCGTGTGGATAAAGCATCAAGTTCAAAGCATTCGGCGTTCATCGAACCCTTTTGGGATACACCACGCACTCGGCTTTCATTCAAATTCTCAATAGCATTTTGAATCTAGCGATTAGCTTTCTACCATGACCTAGAAAGGCTAGCCAACAAACAAGTTACTCTTTTTCCTCCCACAAGAGTCCGGACCGACCCAGTCATTGAAGAAGACTTACTTGTCGTGAATGGCGTACGCTTCAGGATTTGATCACCGGACCACATGCGTGGTAGGCCTTGTCTGCACACCACTTCCATCTATTTGTGTTAATCAGATATTTTATTCAAACGACAGCTCTACAGTAATTTGTCGCTTTGTTCGTAAGTCAACTTTCCTGGACCATGGGTTTCATCCAAGAACATTTTTACTATCGAAACGCTTTCTTCAAATTTTCGGCTAGATTTACCACTGGTCTTTTACACCTGCTCTCGTACAGAAAAGAATGAATGACGTCAATTCGTAAAGCAATGCTGACTTCTCTCCTGTGCAAACGGCAAATTATGATTGCCCTAACTGCTTTAATATTCTAAATTGATATCAACCTCCTCTTTCAAGCCGCGGGCAACTTCCCACAACACCAATCTATTCCCTGACTTTACCGCTCGTTTTCAAAATTGTTTCGTGAAATAGAGAGGAAAAATGCAGAAATGGATAAGAGGCTCAGTAATTGAATGTACAAGGTCGATCAGTGTTGCAGTCCTCCACTAGATCACGAGGTCCGTAGTAGTACATGGGAGCGACCCTTTCTACGATTGAGGTAGCTGGGTTTGCAACCGCAGTGCCGCTTTCGGAACTCCAAATACTTGACAAGATTGCTACTTATTGCTTATGAAATGCATCCACGGACACCTCATGTAACCATGCACGCCCACCGTTAAAATGACCTACTGTCTCTCCCATCGCTATACTCCCTCGTTTTCTGCTGACGTTCCCTCGCCGCTTAACCCATTCAAGATTAATTGTCTCATGAACTCGTCCACTGTCTATAAATCGAATCAGACTCTCATGTTTTAGTGATTTTGACTCTTTCATTTCCTTTTTTTCTCCGCTAGCAAGCAAAATAGCACCTACTTCATATAAACCGCTCCACTCATGTTTCGGTATTGTGGAAATTATCTGGCTGAAGGAAAATTACTCCCTGATCGTGCATTCGGCGAAAGCTCAAAGCCCCTCACCATCAGTTTAATCAGTGAATGACTTGCAAGGACCTCCCGTCATTCATCTGCCCATTCTTCCTCCACAAGAGTCCACTACCACTTACGACTCTGTAAGCTTGGAAAGATGGATTGATCCGAGTGGGACTCAACTCCATGACGTTGTCTGTGAGAACTGAAGCCTCTAACGCTCAGCGACAGCTCCCGTACTCAAATAGTGGCAGCTTTCATTGGACCATCAGTGCCGTTTTCTTGTCAACATCCTACCATAACTCTCTTCACTCCTCCTGTCCACAAAAATCTCAACGAGCGTGCTCAGAACAGAAGAAAAATGTTTCTCAGTTGAATTAGAAGGGAAGAAAGCCACAAATTTGAGAATCACTGAGCTTTTATCGATTATTCAACGAGTATATAAGCCTTGTATTCCTGAGCAGAATCCTAGAATGGATCATAGAGTGCACCTCTCGAATGCATTTCCACGAAACGCTCATCATTATTCCCTTCCTCGAGTGGGGTTTTTATCAATATCTGCATAATATGATGACGATTGCAGGCCTCTGGAGGTAGCGCGAGCGGTGCGGAGCGGAAGAACTTCGTTCAGCTCAAGCCCATCTCATGCAAGAAACGAGAGAGTTTTCAGGAAAGGGCTAAATAAGCTGTTCAAACCGTATGAAGCTCAAGAAATTTTCCCACGCTTAGGAGATGTTCGACGTTTAATGACGGTAGGTCCTGGAAGCGTGGGAAAGATGCTGGTGCACCAAGACCGTTTTTAACGAGTACCCCTGGTAGGGGTGAAGTCTAGACACCCAGGCATTCCTGCTTATCGTCCTTAGGATACACCACCTCCGCAGAAAAGCGGTGCTGGTCAGGAGATCCACGTTACGGCAGCGCGTCGGACAATTACGCGCGCGGCTCTACAGTGAATATACACGGCCAAGTTTAGATTTGCTCACCCATCAACAGATTGTTAGATGGGACCACGTTACTTGGAAATCTCGAATACTTACTTCCCTTCTAACGTTTTTCCCACGGATATGGTCAGCTCATTCTAGAAATGAGCTGGGCAACGAAATAAACTATTTCATTGACAGAAAACACTTCCATTTTGTGGAAACCGTCGTCCCTTGTAGTGTGTGGTCTGCATTCGACGCGCATCTGGTTTTCGAAACCAGAGGGGAGCTCATCAAGTACCTGGCTACGGCAGACTAAGTCAACTAGCTTAGTAATCTGCTTTCCATTACCGTGTGAATCTCTTAAATCAGGAAATAATTTTCTCGATTTCCTTATCCCAGATTAGACAGGTGTGCCCGTCTTTAGCTGCGTTCCCATGAGAGTACCGTACGATTTGACTAGTTCGTGTCTACCGTATGACCAACCGAGCTTTCCTGGGTGTAACTTGGAACCAACCCGCTTCTAAACCCCCTGGCTGAAAATGCTTTCATGACAGAAAGGAATTATTCAGTGAACCTGGGCTGGTTCGGTCAAAGCAACTATCCCAATCGCTTCTTGGATACAGTACCTTGCGCAAAGTGGCGCGCGCGTGACGCTTTCACCACATCGCCACGACATGGATTCCTGAATGAGTGAAACACACCCATGTTGAAGCTCAAGCTCCAGGATGTGATTCGAACGTGCGACGATGCGGCGACAGCGACGTCGCAAGTGACGTCGCGCGTTCGTAGGGTTTGGCTACTATATCTCGAGGAGGAAATGCTAGAGCAGGAGCACAATTTTGGAATAACTGGCCAGATTTTGACATGTTTCTGTTTGTTGGATTGGCTTTGTTTGTTGGCCAAGGATTGTCGCGCGCGAGACTAGTTGCCGCAACTCTTACCTCCTGGCTCACACCATAGACTTGGAGATCTGCCTATCGTGGTCACCCACACCCGATTCCTGATGTAGCCCTTTGTTGAGCAATTTCTTTCCAAGGTTCACTTCACACTATCGGCTGGATAGGCAGCCCTGATGAAATGAGCTTTCCGTTGTTGTTGTTGCTTTTGTTATTGTTCGTATCCGAGCCGTTATCTTCCGCTTCGTTGATCGCGCGCTCGTCGTTCAATTCATTTGCCAACAGGGACGTATTCCATTGACGATTTATCTGCGTCGTAAACGCATGTGTTCACGCTTGCAATTGCCTGTTAGCGGGATGGCATTGCAACGTTTCATCTCTGTGACGTTTTGAGTTTCCACATACTTTCAGAACCTGGGGAAAGTGGGGAAGGCATGCGAGCTTACATTAGAACAGCAGCGGGAAAACAGCTCTCAAAAATTCTATCCGAAGAAATATTGTGAAATTTCTGGACAGGTTTTCGAAATTTATACCCTTTTTTGTTACAATAGGAACCTATTTACGAGGCGATGGACCTAAACATTGCATACCCCTGATTATTATATATAGGCGGAGGAGTACACGATTAAAAGTTCAGGAACATAGGACGATAACCAAACCGTAACCTCTCCGCAGGAGGTCAGGTTTCATTGAAAAAGGGTCAACTCTTTGCTCAAGTCCCTAACCATTATCCATCTGCATCTAAGAAACTATTGCAACCGTGCCGTAGCGCTTGGGTGGGTTACGGTATACCATCCGGTATTCCTGAGCTCAGTATCTTGTCAGAATCGGGAAATTTCTAGAATTTCCACAAAACCATCTGAAAAATTAATAGACTATAGAAAGAGGAAACCTGCATCTTCGAATCTCATCAGAAAAGCAGGAGATTTTCTCCGGGGAAATGACCCAATGGGCGTGGTTGTAAAATGGGCGGAGCTTGGGTGAATTCACTGTATACCTATGAGTTTCTATGCGTATGTATGTATGGTGTGCAAAAAGGTTGAGACAAGATGTTCGATCGAATGGGTGAGTCGAGTAAGGTGGGCGCCGGTACTCGACCAACGAGATATTGCTGCGACGATTTATTGGTGGGGAAAAAGAACTTGATGAATGGATGCGGTACGAACGTAGGTACTGCATCTACAGAGGTGAGGCGAATTTGAGGGAGCGAAAAGTGCCGCACACAAGGGAGGACTGCAACGTGCAACCTAATCCCAACCCCCCCCCCACTCCGGCCTACTGAACCTCGCTTCCCTCCTATATCGGATATAGGTCCTTCCTTTATAATAGAGATCGGTCTTCAAATACAACGCTGAGTTTGCACATTAACTTCCCTCTGTAAGTCATTGTATAGGCTAAATGGAACTCAGACATCACTTCGATTCTGAATGAAAATAGAGTGCGTGGCGCATTCCCAAGCAGAACTTGTCAAAGTCGGATGCTTTGTCTCACTATTATACTGAGAAAGAGACCCTTGCAAAGCCCGCAAATGGTTGTGAAGCTCTCTGAAAACCCAACTATACAGCAAGGTCCAGAGGAAGCATTGCTTTACGTAATCACCACCAGTTTATAAATTAAAACCGTGTTCCCCTCTAAAGTTCAAACAAACAATTTCTCTTTTCAGCTTGATGTCCTTAAAAACGGTTATTTGTTCAGACGCCATGAAAAGTGTTTGATGAATTACCATTAGAAAAGCCACTGCTTATCGACAACATGTGCGTAATTACGGACCAATTCTTAAAATGAACGCCTATGTGTACAGCTCAATAGGTGATGCGCTAAAGCGACCTTTGATTACAACTCAGAAGTAATCACTCGAGAAAACACAGGAAAACAGGATTCCTGACAAAGTCATGTCAAACAAGGGATAAGCTTGACATTAAAGAGGTCAAAGTATCATAACTGAATGTAGCAGTCTATATGACTTAATGTATCGCTCGATAGCAGAGCGGGTATAATATCCATCTCGGGAGTAAAAATCGGTCGTGGAAAGGGCAGCGGCTCGTCGAAGATTCTTACACCTGATCAGTCGCGCTCTCCGCCGGAACATCCACTCTCGCCCACCATCGAGCCGCTGTGCCTCTCCTCACCCACATTACTCTCCGACGCCACTCTCGCGCGGGTACAGAGCCAGTTCGAAATTTCCCATTCACCCTTTGCCTCCGATCTGCGAGCGGAGATCTAGAGATGCGTAGTCCCGCCCACCGCAACCTCTTCGAGTTACCCGCACCTATCAGACAGAGAGGTTATTATTACAAGATCCCTCGATTAAGAGAGATAGCAAACGCTGAAATCTGGAGCTGAGAATGCTGGCCGCTTCCAAAACAGGCAATCATATGTAATACATTAACGCGAAATTCATAGTGATAATGTGATACTTTAGTGCGAGGGTATCGGAAAGTGGGTCATGAAGAGTGCGGGGCCTCGACATCCAGACTACCGTGCGGGGCAGTTTTTATCAGGTCGCCTCAACCCAAAACTTATTTCATTCTAGGCTAAGTTGCTAGCGTGCTCAAATGAGGACGCCGGTGTCACCGTGATTCCACTGTCCTGACCCACACTCATAAAAATGACAGCAAGGGACAGTTCTCTCCCAGGGCCGCTGACTAGAAACCTAACACTTAACCAACATTCCTAGATTTCAGCAGTAAAGCTATTTCGCAGCTTTTCGCTGAGATAGCCAAGCGTCACGGTCGTTGTGAGAGTCTCAAGCTGGGTCAACAGCCTATTGTACCAAGTTCAACGAGGAGGGGATCGCATTTGTTCCTGTGTGTTGGTGATGGTAACAAGGGCCCGTGTTTAAAGGTTTCAGAGGGCAAGGAAGTTTCCGTGAGGGGAACTTGGAGAGGTTCGTGTCGCAGTGGAAGGGAAGAGTGTATTTCCGACGATTCCGCGGAATCGTCAGGAAAAGAGCATGGATTAGAGGAAATTAGAGCGTTACCGTTTTCGCACTCCCCCTACCCTCCAAAGACCGCTGATAGCAGGAGATTGTGTCGGGCCCTAAAGAGGGACGGGGGGGGTCGTGAAAATCTTTGGAATCGGTACAGCGAAATGCTAGCAGTGGTCTCAAGTCAATATCTTGTGTCTAATTCCGTGAACCACACGTCTCGAGATCATCCCTTGACAGATTTACCCTGGAATGGAGGGTGGAGTTTGGACGACAACTCTAGGAACGCCTTCCTCAACCTGTTGACTTTTTGGGCCATGAGAGCGATTCCAGAGCCGATCAGAGAACATCAGAAGACAAACACGGGGAGGCTTGTGACCTTCCGCCTCCGCAAATTGACGCTAAATTGCTTTTTTTAATGATCATTGTTTGAATTAAGCCACATCAAGCTCAAAGTGTTCCAAACGTCAGGGCCTTTTGCACCTCAAACTACCGTGAATCAAATTAAAGAGATCCATGACAGAAGACGGGCTATATCACCCATTGTTGATCAACTGAGGTATGTTCAAAAAAGGATTTCATCGGCCTTCACATGCACCCTGTTACAGCCTTTAAAGTATACGATGTAGTGTAGAGTGTGTAGCTGACTGGCAACCTTTAAAGGCACATACCACTACGGTTAGTGGAACAATGTCGATCCCAGTAAAGTGGAATGGTTCCTCAGCCCAAAGTTTGTGCCAATTTCACGACTAGAAGTTAACGGTAGGGGCGATAGAACTTCATAGAGCTATTCGCAACGTCCATTCACCCTCCTAGAGCGAACTTGATGGCCTGGTGCATTGTTGTCGGTCGTCTCTCCTCGTGTGGTCTCTTGCCATCGTCTGATTGCTGGGCCTGGCGCCAATTTCCTTCGTAATAAAGCTAGGTAGTGCTTAAAATTAACCGCCCGAATCGAATAGCAGTTTGTTTGCTCGTTCATAGACTTTTCCAAGGAATTCTTTCGATTTTTCCTTCTTTTGTAGGATAAAAGGGTTACATTTTTTTTACTTGTTTATTTATTTATCTTTTGGCCGTTAGCTATATTGTTACCCATTCCGCAAAGCATGACATTTCGATTGAACGTAAGTTAGTTTTCGTCCAGTGCCGTTTTCGGTCTTGCCGCATCAATCAGAGCATGGATTTGCTGGCATGATGGCGGCTATCGCGTAAACTCGTCCAAATGGACCTCTCTTGGTCGTTGGCTCACCCCAAGTCAGAATTCTGGAGCTGGACGGGATGAGGGCCTACTTTGCGGATTCCGGACCGTTTACTTGACTTTTATCCAGCACTACACCATCAACCCATTTGCTTTCAGGTCTTACAGCAACCAACTTGTCGTATCAGGTGTCTTTAAATTCGGCGATGGGACGGATCAGGTCAATGCTTATTCATAGCAGAACTTGCAGCTCTGAATGATCTGGCTGATGTCGGCTGTCACGCAAATTTCTTCACATTGCAACTTGACGAAATGGTAGGAATAAGGCGCGCTCGATTTAGAGAAAATTAAAGCAACCAATCAATAAAATACATTTTTTCCGTGTCAAATTACGAATGAAGGGTGATTGTGTGCACTTGTCACAATTGCACCTGTCATGTGTATTTGCGGCGACGCATCATTTTCTATGCTCTACTACGCTAATTTTTTGGAAACATCGAAATTGGTATGCATGTCTGAGCACATGATGGCGCTCGTTGCTGTTTCGGGAAAGGAGAGGAGAAGCCTGTCCCGCCAGGGTTACTGTAACACCTAATGTTGCACTAAAGTACTGATCAGAGTTCTTGCTACAAGCGAATAGACGATAGCCCCGTGGGCGAGACGAACCGAAATGTCAAGTACCCTCTACTTCGGAAGATGAGAAGAGCGTGGAGTGCAGACCACGTCATAAAAAAGCCACTGTTTTTGGCCGTCGTCACTTGCGGTGTGTGGTCTGCACTCGACGCTCTTCTCATATTCCAAAATAGAGAGCATGTGATCTTCGTCGCCTACTCGGCTAATCGCTTACAGCCTATTCTTCTGTTCGCCTGATCGATAAATGTATTTTCCCTTCCAGCTATTCGCCTAATCGCTTGTGCGATCTCTAACTATAAACGTTGCCTAACGGCTTGAGCCTCAGCCTGGAGGAAGTCTAGGATGCGGTCCTCCCAAAGTTTGAGCCGAGGCTCTCACCACTTGAGGTTATCATAACCACGCAAATGGCGTAGTAAACCCAGAGTCAACCCTGCGTTGCGCAGTTCGCAACGGCACGTTGAGAGATCCTCAACGCACGCTGTATGGGCGGAGACACAGACGGCTCGAGCATGCGAGTGTGAATGTTCGCGCGAGAGAACGTGTCTAATCGGGCGAAACTGCGCAACGCACGGTTGACTCTGAGTAAACCCCTCTATCCATCCCCTCTCCCCGAAAATTAGTAACCGTCTGCTGGTCGAGTTGGATGGAAGACGGGTCACATTTTGTGAATCTTAAAGTATCCCATTTTGCAAAATGGCGTCGCATCTATGGAAGACATGAGAGGGGAATTTTTCGGTCTGGGGAATTTTGTGGATTTTGTGAATTTGAAAACTCCCACAGTTTATCGTTTCATCAGTTATGAAACTCTCACCTCACGCCACACCACCCTTACATCATTTTTCTCTACTCTAATCAGTAATAACACATAAATTCATGAATATATAAATAATTAAATATACTGCTAACAATTCAATCAATCAAGAAGTAAAATGACGATTTTTCGTTCAAAGAAATGATTAAAATGCATCAAGCACTAAGAAATCAAATAAAAGGGGATAGCAGAAAAGGCTATCACCTTCTTATTTTATTATTCTAAGGGCATTCGGCTTAGCAGTCCCCGCCCCTTGGAATACGCCACGCCCTCTACATCCACTCAGGACCTGGGGGCATTTTAAACGCGAATTGATCTGCCAGTGACATGTGGCAGAAGCAAACCAAGGCAGTCGATCTTTCCAACCTCCGGCTATTCCGCCACAAAGAACAAGCCAGGGGAGAGTTGATCGGGAACGCGGCTGTGGCCTCTAATCTTTTTGCTCCTCTGCATCTCCTTCACGAGCCAAGACATCTAACACAAATCCTCAGACCTTTGCCACTCGAAAACTGGTTCACGCACCCTCCACCCTTCCGCCCCCCTGAGTTGCCCTCGGCTCCCCTTGGCTAACGTATTCTTCTTGACTATGTGTTCCCGCCTCACCAAAAGGATTAGATGACATATAATCCGGGAAACGCATGGCCCAGCATTCGATTCCTGACCCAGTGGGGCTAAGCGACTGGATGCTGCTCTCAATAGCGCTCTAGCGAATTTTATACAAGTGATGCCATAAGTCAACAGTCAAATTGGCACACACTGCGAGCTGATTCGATAACGTCATCTGCGGTTGCTATTTTCAGCTGATGTTGCACGCTAAATTTAGAGTGCAGCCATTTTTGGAATCATTGCTAATCTAATCGCGATGAGCCGAAAGCGGGGGGTGGGGACAGTAGGCGCGCTGCTACTGCTGCGAAGATTATATGTACATCCTGCACGCTGCATCCGCTGCTGTGCTGATCGACACGTCATCGTCATCTTCCCACTGACAGGTGCAGCAAACAAGCGTCAGCCCCCGCTCTGTGGACAGCGATTGGCTGTACTTATGCGTCGGTTATACTTATTTATTCGCACTCTTACTGCTATATTCAGGCACAAAAAACAAAGTGCAAATTATATATTTCTGCCGTTGTTGTTTATCTTTCCCTACTCAAGTATGCACAATTCAGCTGTCCACCCACCCACCATTGCATACGACAGCCAGGTGTGTCTGCAGTGCAGACCAAACAACACAAATGACGGACCACCCTCGCAATGATAAAGTTTTGGGCCAGCGTAAATATATAGCACTCGCCAACGTTCGGACTTCTCGATTACCCGTCATCGCTTAACCGACTCTATATATCAGCTACCAGCTGTCAGCTATCACTTGAATCTATTAATTATCAGACTTTGTCTAGGACGTCGTCACTTATGTTGTTTAGTCTGCACTACAGACACAGCTGACTGTCGGATACAAAGGTTAGCTCCATTCAAATCAGTCGGCGATAGTGTTGTCGCGTCTGGCCAGGTATAAACGATATCAAACTTGTCTAGACCCATCCAGGAAGAGTCTCTACGTGTTTTGATTGGTTTTTGCCTGTTAATTATTGTTTTGGCTCGGTTGACGAACAAAAACCACTCCGACCATGTAAGATAAATATTCCGAATATTCTAGAACAATTGAAGGTGTGGACGCCGCTATGGCAATATATAGGGGCATCTTTTAGGAGACCAAGCCTGTGAAGGGGCAGGAGCTCCGAAAAAACAGAAAATGGCTCACGCACCTCTGGAGTTCCTCCTCCCTTGCCTAAGCTGAGTCCCATTTTCAAAAAAGAAGATGTAATACACGGTTTTAAATGCATTGCCATCACAATGCCCCCGTATCTTGCGATAGTGCCAATGGTCGTGATGTTAAGGACAAGCATGATGCACGAATAAATTTAACCTCCCTTTCAAAAAAACGAGAAAGTGTCGGGTGCAGACCAAACACCACAACTGACGACGGCCTCCAAGTAAATCTGGTTAGAAGTTGTTCATAGTGATAGCTGATTTCTGGTAAATGATAGTTGTAATTAGTGACAATCGATAGAATACAACTGCAACAGGCTAATCATTTCATTGGCAGAAAACATTAACATTTTGTGAAGGCCGTCGTCACTTGTGGTGCATGGTCTGCACCCGACACTTTCTCGCTTTTTGAAGGGGAGGGTAGGTCCCGTCAAGTCGAACATTTTGCCCGCAATTTTCCACTTTTCCCACACAAAAGTATTTCCTGTAGTCGTTCTTGTTATCAGTCGTTGGAAGAATTCAATGCGCTCCGTAGCCTCAAGGAATAATTAAGCGTCGAACAATTTATATTTCATCACAATTTGTCGAGATTTTTAAGATTTTTCATCCATCTTTTTCTCATTGAAGGTTATCAACATAGACTGACTAACTATCAACTTTTCCAGACTTGCGGTGTAAATTTTATAGTACAAGTATTGGAAGCAGGGTCGGTCCTATCGTTGCTACTTTTCAAAAAGTTTTTACGACCCCCCTCCCTCATGAAATGTTTCATACGACCCCCTCTTTCAAAAC
>MU890052.1:0-10015 GCA_036418205.1 Ostertagia ostertagi
CAATACGTTCAATGAAGAATATATCTCAGTTTCAGTCTTGAAGCCAAAATATGACTTCAGATTCGAGATGTGCATTCTTGTGGTTCGACAATACACGACAGACACTTGGGCACTTTCACTTGCGCTGCCGGAGCTTCCACTGATGATCGCGATACACGGGAAAGCATCTTGCATGTGCCTAGCCATGTGAAGGAAAGTTACTTCCAAAAAGCAAGCACGGCACAAAGGACGCACTGTTAGGTTCTGTTTATCAAAAGCAAGACATATTTGTGTTCATCTCTAAGTTCCTGCTCAATCCCATAACAGCTCTATTAGAAAATTGGTGCGCAAAATTAAGGAACCGGTCCCAAATCAGCGCCTAGACACACGCAAAAATTGCATTCGAATAGGACCTGTCGCTCTAGTCATTACAACGATTCAACCTGAATCGATCACTCATTGACACTTGGGACCAATTCGTCCACGAATAAAGACTCTAAAGATGCCTTCAACAGACGAGCTTGTCCTTCGAACTACATGGCGCATCTAAGGAGGGCATCAGGAGTTAACGTGAAAGTGACGATTTATGAGTAAGTTCATGGCCAGCAACCACATCACATCCGCTTCGCTGACATTATTACTATTAGTAACGTCTAGCAGAGAGCAAGGTGGCAGAAGGAACGCTGCCAGGATTTGTACTGTGCAAGCAGAAAGGTCCGTTTGAAAATGGGCTTAACGAGGATGCAGTTATATAAAACGATTTTCCCCAGCCCTGCCACGGAGAGCAACAGGAACTTAGTGCTGTGCATCCGGGTCGATAAAATGGTTTGATGAACGACCTAGCTCCAAAGCTCAGCGAGAGGAAATGAATTTTTTTGTGGAGCATAAGAATACCGAAGATGAAGAACATCCGGTTTCGCGCCTTCGATTTCGCGATTCCTTCCGCATTGACGTGTGCCACAGAGATATGGCGTCTACGCCAGCAGAATGAACACACAATAAATGCCAACAAACCATCTGTCAGAAAGGCAAAAGCACAACTTTTCGATACCCTGAAGTACACAAGGGAAAAAGCAGCAGGTTCAAGCGTGGCCACAGAATTCGCGACGAAAGTCATCTTCAACTGGCAGAAAAGAATCGTAAGCGCAGGGGTGAGCATCAATCTGAGCAAAGGTAACAATTTCCAGAATAGATGAGAAATGGGACAGAGGGCTCGAGAGTTGCCTAAGTCGCCGTTGTATTCGCTGTGGAACGTGATGCTGTTAACGAAAGCAGGACGCGCTTAGCATTCCCCTTAAGCGAAGAGACCTGACTGGACTACTATGACTCGGTATGGCAACAATGGATACGAACATTACTGGACTAGGACTTCCTGGAGAACCGAATGAACGAACGACGACCTTCTTACACCTGGCAAGTGCTTTGCCAGTCCAGTTTTGCAGATTCAAAGTAGCATCTCATTGATTTTTTTCCTCGAAACCTATGATCAAACTGTGCATCCAGGGTCTATGCACGCGGCCCTGTTCAGCAAAACAAACTCCGTTGTTGAAAAAAATTTGAACTTCCTGAGAGCAACAAAGTAGTTTCAAAACAGCTCTTAAACAAAAGAAAAGCAAAACGGCATAAAAAGAAGAGAATGAGATCACCAACCTTGCGGCTACTAGTGGTTGTCGGGTTATGCTTGAGAGCTGGTGGAAGAGGAGGTGTCGTTAGCGAGCGCTCGCCTTCACCGCACGATGACCCACCTGCTAAGGATCGAGCCGGCGATTCTGAACATAGATGATTAGAGACAGAATTTACGATGAATAGGCAGCCCATTGAAATCAAGGTAATGGTGGTTAACAGTGCAGGGATGAAGAAAAAGGTAGGAGAAATGGCCCAGAGCCCGCGAAATAAAAGCCTTATTCGCCCATTGACTTCCGCATTGATGCGACTCTCATCAAAGCTGTCTTCTTTAACGCCAACGCTCTCTCCACAAACTACAATGATCAGACGGCGAGAGGTTACGTATTAGCGGCCGTGCAGAAGCGCTAATATAATAGTAGGGCATGTCCTTAATTTGGAGTGAGATAGGAACGATAAACTTGTGTTGAAGAAAAGCAAATGTGCCTACAACAAAGAAATTCTGTGTTCACAAGAAAGTGAAACGTGGCGCTTTTGCGGGTTGAGGCGCGCCCGCCACGGCCTCGCAAGGCTCCCGTCCCTTGGAAGCCTTGTCCCTCAGTCCGCCCACCGATTAGTACATAAAACCTCTGTTAGTACTTCTCGTGTCACTCTAGATGTTTCAGCAGAGCGCAGACTAAGGCGTTTCACGTTTATGATTCCGCGCACCGAGTATGAACTCGCCGAACGCGAGAATGCACGAGGAAACAAGGCGCGCCGCTTGCCGTTTTTACTGATCCTTTTCCCTTAATTTCCTTCGCTCCACTGGAACACCTGCACTTTTTCATACTCCCAAGGGATAAACCATTCATCGTACTCTTTGGTAAGTTGGGCGTCGTACTGTTTGAGAGGATAAGATTCGAGGAATCCAAAAAGGGCCCGTTTTTAGGGAACACTGCTAGCGCCGCACACTTCTACAAAGTTTCAAAGATATTAGGATTCATTGTGTGAAAAGAGAGAAGCGCGATGAAACCAGAAGGAGGGATATTTTCCTAAGAATAATTGTAATAAAGATAAACCTAAATTCGAAACCATGGGATCCTTGTAACGAAAAGCCAGTAACACCCATGATGCTAGCAAATCACCCTATAAACTTTAAGCAACCAAAAAACGGCAACTGAAATCACCTGAAGGACTTGTGTGGCCAGAAGAGGAGGATGAACCATGCCCGGCCAACGACGACTTGCGGCCCACGGGAGGGCCTGAAACATGAAGATACAGTTTCTGAAGGAAAAATTGTGAACATGGAAGGAAATCCTTTAGTTTTTGTGTGCAACAAGCCCGGCGTACATTCATCAGAACACAAATCGCTACATACAATGTGGTACGAAATTTTGAAACGATTAACGCTATTTGTTTGTATCGACCTTCATGATTGCGATTACAGCCCAACCATAAACGCAATAAAAATAAATTCTCAAACCAAATAAGGCAATATGTGCATCAAAAAACATCAAGCTCGAAATAGCATCGAGGCATTTTGTACTTCACCCCTCTCCTGAACAACAAATCACAGTTGAAAACAAGGATATGAACACTACAGTATTTCACTGACGCAATAAAGGCAACACGGAATTGTGGCGACTTCGGGACTGTTCTCTAGCCATTACAATTAATTACTTTGAAATTATAACTATAAATTATTATCGGTAACTACAAAATTAAGCAGCAACAAATGTGGGAACATGTAAAAGGAACCTATAGGAATCGAAAAAAAAACTCGAAAAAACCCTCAAATTATTTGCTGTTAAGATTAGATATTCAAAGCGATTGGCACGGAGTATACGACTGTGAAGCGCTCAGCCTGACCACTGACACTATCCATGCAATCTATCCACATTCACGACAGGGTAGTCATAACAACATAGTGAAAGTGGAATTAAACCATTCAAATGTATTCAAATGCCCGTTCGCTAAATTCAAAGCTGTTTACAATATTACGAGAATTTTTGAAACCCTCTTCGTCTGTTTGCAAAACTGCGTCACCTGCAGAATAGGCAAGTATACTAGATTTGCTTTCGAAACCCACTACGCAAGAGGACGGAGGAACTAAACCAGCAGAATATTACAGGAATATGTAGTAGGATTATCTGCTGTTATTATCTGTCCAGAAAAAAAATGCTTTGGCACAAAGAATAAATGAACTGCCTGTAGATCATTTAAGTCCTGTCTACAAGGCGCATTCAAATAGTTAGCTTATTGTTACAATCCTTGTGAACACTTGAAAACGTTCTCGAAATACTGAGCATAAGCTAGTAAAGCCCTTCCAGCGTGGGTGAAGATAAAAAATACCATTTGACGGGAAAAAAATCGGGCATTAGGAAGAAGCTAGGGAACTAGAAATTAGATTCAAGGATAATAAGGAAAATATGAAAAAAAGGAAAAGGAGGATAGAAAAGACTAAAAAAGATCCAGCTATTCAATCGATAACAATGTAGCAACTAATATCCGTAATAGGATTTTTCATAGAACCATTATGAAAAGCACATGAGAACAAATGGGAACTCATTTTAAAAATGTAATAAGCAAGGCATTTAACTTCTCGTACAAGATGAAAGCATGCACTTGACTGCAAACTCGATTTGGGATGAAAAATCTCCCGCCTGTTTTTTTTATAAATTCGAATATTCGTCCAGACGGAATTGTCCTTCAGAATTAGATCAGTTAATAACGCAGGGTAGAAAGAGTGTGCGTGAAGAACAGCAGAAAAAAATCCCGGGTTCCAAGGCATGGGTTAGAACGGAACAAGTTTAATGTGCCCGGGTCGATATCGTGAGCTGGCTCGGCCAGCCGCCTCGCCAGCGGCATTCATTATTGAATTCCGTTTTGGAACACTGCATGCATAAATTGCAAACACATTACTATTCTTGGATGGAAAATGAAACTACTTGCGCTCTCGAAATGTTCATCTTGCACATCAACGGAAGGCGCAAAACTAACTTTTGATCGCTTTCATGAACGTGATTTTCTCGCAACCAAAGGAAATCTACCTAACAGTCACTTTCAATATGCTGTTATTCGGTGATTACTTCCAAAGCTGTCGCCACTTGTGATTTAACTGCAATTGAAGAAGGAACTGATGTGCGCAGGACGATAGAATTTCTAATTGACCGACGTGGCGAAAGAGCTTTGTGTAATGAAATCTATCGGCACAGAGACCCCATTAGGTGACGCCGGTCGGGAACGGGAACCAACTTTGCCTCCATGTCAAACCGTTAAACTCCATGGAATAGGACATTCGTACAAACAGAACTAACTCCACATCGATGGCATTTGAAACCATGTAAAATCATAGCCAAACCAGAAGGGTAAATAGGCCTATTCCGACTACAAGCTGGTATTCCAAGTATATGGAACGATTTATTTTGAACTCCGAAATGGCCATTGTAACCCGGAAGAGTAACAGTAAAACTGACCAATATCTTCCGGACATTTTTTATGTGGGCTAAAAGCGCCATTGAGCTTCCAAAACTGCTTTCTTGAAAAATCATAGAAGAAAGAAGATACGCTTGTCTGTTCATATGTACCATAAAACGTACCGATATCCAAGAGCACCTCTCAAAAACTACTTGATCAATTTATTCTGAATAAATAAATACTAGCAGATGCAAGATATGTATGCAGCCACTAAGAATCGCCGACCCCTGCACTAGAATTAGAATGAAGACCAACTCAATCGCGTCTTAATACTCGCAAGGTTGCTAATAGTAGACTTGCCTAGAATGTCAAAAAAAAAATTGATGTTGGCAGTAGCTGGTCTCGCATTTCTTCTCTGAGAAAGGTTTGCATTCAAAAAAATACTAATCGATACTGCTAAAGGCAACAATTGGAGCATGTAGGCCTTTCCAGAGGGTTTATCACGAACGACCTCATCCTTTTGAAATATCACAATCCAAGCAATAATATGACAGCAAAAGCTTTAAATTAAGGTTATGTAGCACATAACAAACTTTGACATAAATAAAGTGGTAAGGGGAGAAAATTTCAAGCCGTGTCTGAAAGTTAGCATACCAGACCGAAATCGTTTATCATTCAAAATTTTTAGCTGGTAAATACCACCAAAAAGATCGAGCCACTTTGCTACCATTACCCCTATTGCACAGAACATTGCTTGAAGGCGGATTTTACGATGAGAA
The DNA here is from genome assembly GCA_036418205.1 of Ostertagia ostertagi. Taxonomy (NCBI): domain Eukaryota; kingdom Metazoa; phylum Nematoda; class Chromadorea; order Rhabditida; family Trichostrongylidae; genus Ostertagia; species Ostertagia ostertagi. The sequence continues at coordinate 5,778 of MU890052.1, forward strand.
GGAAGCCCATTGGAAATTAAATTACAGATAGGTCAGTGATGCAGAAAAGGAAAAAAACCAAGGAAAAACGGTTTGAAACCCGAGAAATGCTCCCCTTCCCTGTCCTCTTCGCATGTGTACGACTCTCATCGGTGCTGGTCTATTCAACGCTAAACTTGCTCTGCAATGGCTAGAGGATCGACAGCCAGAGGGGGAAGGGCGTACCGCGCCGAAAACGCGCCAAGAGCGCCGCGCAGCGTATGCTACATCGTCGGGACATACCTTTCGGTGCGAATTGCGTGTCGGTCCGCACCCTTAGAGGTCCGTCTTTCTCCCCACTAGGTAAGTTTCCCCTTCTTCAACCTTCGTCCTTATCATGGGATCCTCCTTCAAATGGTGCACTTCCTGCTGATTTTTTATTCCAAGTGGTGTTTGAATGTGAGCCCGATCATGCGAAATTCGAACATGCCGGTATTTCCCTACAACTTGATGCTCAACCAACGGTCAACCTCAACCCTTGGGAACTTTATTCGGGTCAAAGTGCGAGAGTTGTTTTAATCTTCACATGACATTACATCATTAGTCTTTCGTTGATAAACAAAAACCAAATCCAGGCCATCCAACACAACTGTCATAACAGCACGCGGAACAAGCATGCCAATGCTTCAATAACAAATGACAACTGTCAAAGAATCGCGCTCTCACCTGAGCTGTGCTGCTTCACGTTTGCTGGCGGCTGTGAATGAGGTGGAGCGGGTTTCGCTGCGAACGACCACGTCACCTGGAAAAAATACAATGATTGAATGAGAGCACGGATGAAGCTCTTCTTAATTTAGCCTTCGTCAAAAGGGAGCACGGGTGACGTCAAAGCTCAGTACCAAAGAATATACAATTCGCAAATTAAGTCGTATAGAAAAAGCAAATTCAAAACCTATGAATGAATGCAATGTTGAAAAAAATCTCCAAAAAAGCGTATCCTTGGAGCGCCTAATGACATGTCCCAAAAACTACGAGGAAACGACAAATATTTACGTGTAGGGTCTACCTGTAATATCTGCGGGTGGAACTGAATGAAATTCACGATGTCTCCCCCTTTCTATCGAATGGACGTTGAAATAATATTGACCTTGCAATCACGAGAAGCGCTAAAGCGCCTCAAACCAAAACAAAAGAGCAAGCAGATTTTAACTTGCAAAACAGATACACGTAAAAATTCAGTATAAAAATATTCTTGATCGACACCGCTGGGTCTGGCCACCGACGAGTGTAGCGTTCTCCGCACAAAAATCGAACAGCTCCCGCGCCGCGAGCAATTTCGTATAGAGTCGTGTTCGTGACAGTGTTCACGACTAGTACATAGCAAGGTCGATCATTAGGCAAAGACCCAGATAATCAAGCTGTCACATCGGGACGGGCATTACATGGGTGTGTGAGTGCGTTTTTTTTTCACTGGAGAGATTTCAATGCAAAGGCGTTTTTTTTTTCGCTGGAAAAATTTCAATTCAAGAGTAAGTTCTTGTCCAACAAGTAACGCAAAAAGACGGAAATTTCCGAAGAAAGCTAGTATGTGAAGGAAGATTACGAAGCGAGGAGCGTTTCTCCTTCTAATAAACCTTACAATACTATTCCTTAATAAAATAATGTGATAACTATGAAAATTGATTTTAAGTGCGACTGTAACAATGAGAAAATATGGCCAACTATTAGAACTTGTCTTCAACAAAAAATCGATTTCACGCTCTGACAAAAATTAGCGAATCTATCAGTCAACCCAAATTCTATCTCATTGAAAAAATAACGCAATTGCTCGTCGATTCTTTCATGGAATAGTTGACCGGGAACAGCAATAACTATGGTAGCTGCAGTAAAATATGCACGAGAATCTAAATCGAGGCGGTTAAAAATCAGTCAAGTAACTACAATTTTTTGATTGCTTTAATGTTGAATCATAAATTTATTTTTTCAAAAATAAGTTCAAGTTGTTAGGGAATTGAAAAATAATTTGGGGTTGAAAAGTCGACCGGAATGGATTTGGATTCTCGTGCGTATTTTACTAATTCCAGCAATAAGCACCTTCATAACACTGAAATAAGAAAGAAAATATTGGCGGGAGCACGGTACCAGAAGTTCTGACAATAACGAACATGATAATCTAAGATAAACACAGACTTTGGATCGAGGAAAAAGTTAAGAACATTTAGTAGAAAAAGCATAGGCGGGAAAAGCGGGTCATATCACGCAGTAAGGACAATGTCATTAACCAGATCACGCGTACCAGGCGTGACGCTCAGTAAAATATTCATTGACGGATTTTGTGAGCGGTCATATTGTAAAATGGAGATAGTGGCGGATTCTGTGAGCGGTTATGTTGTGAAATGAAGATAGACTTGATGATACTTCAGAAGTAATAAAAAATCGCGCCATAGATACCTTGACAACTGCCTTCCGGAGTACGCTATGTAGTGGGGCTGTAATGTTAGCTTTCAGAATCACTTTATTAGCCGGTTCGGCGATTTGTTCGCAGATAACCAGGCATATTCGATGCTGTGGGCGCTTGATCGCGCCGCTATTAAATGCAGCTACAACTGACTAGGGAACAATAAAATTATCAATATAACTCAATTGCGTCATATATGAAGGGAAAAACCGGAAATACAAAAAACGTCTTTAATAATGGTGTTCAAATGAAGTGCTCGTTCGTAATCGCCTAACATTCAAGCCCAATCAAAGCGCCATCCACTCTATATGTTTCAGATATACTTTACTGTAGTCAGCCACACAATATCTTTCTACACTCTGTTCATAGTCTCGACTAATCAGAGACTTTTTTTTTTTAGCTAGACTATACCGCTGCTTACAATTGGGGGATGCAGATTGAAGACTCTACAAGCTCAGTCCATCCTATGATTCACAGCCACATATCGGATTTCAGCCAGTGATATGGAAAAAATTGGTAGTAAAATTGAGAGAAAACAAATTCACGGAAACGCGCGACCCTTGTCCTTGTGTACTAGCCACCATCAAAGGCATTGTTCGCTCCAGTCAGCCGAGAACACATCGACGATGAGTGCTATTTTTGGACTTCGTCCACCCCTAAATACACAGCGCCCGCGTTACATGAACACGACAATAGCAGTACAGCAGCCTACGAAGCACATCATCTAATGCTATATGCCATCCTCGGTTCACTCCCTCACCGATGGAAACTTTTGCCGCTTTCCAATAAATATTTTTGCAATAACAAAAAAATAAAAACATTTTTTAAGAGCATTCGCAACGCAACTGTGTCGTTAAAACAGCAGTTGACAAACAAACAAGTCAAATAATAAAAACGTTCTTTCGTATTTTCACACTATTTTACATACCAACAAAAAATTGAAAAAAAAACAAATTAAATTCATGCCAATCACCTCAACCACTATTGCTTCATAATCCAACAAAAAAATGAAATTGAAAAAAGGTTAAAATCAATCACTCTACTATATGAACCAGCAAAAAATCGAAGCACATAAACTAATTAAAATAAAAAAATTGTACGAAACCATTAAAAAAGTTGAAATTACTAAATTGATTGGAGTTAATTGAACAAAACTGGTGTGGCGGTCTGTCTCTCCGTTCACATTGCCCCCCCCCCTCCCCAATAAGGGATGTGATAAGAAAACCGGGACTGAGCAGTCACTAACTGAACCACGGAGGACACAGTTACGCTATCTAAGAAACCCATTCAGTAACACTCCCTTTCATTCCACAAGGACACAAGGTAATTAAGGTGCGCGTGAGGATCAGCTTAAGGACCACCATAACGTGACGACAAGATTGCATAGCACGTTTCTCGTTTATGGAGGGGATTCTGGGAAAAAAGCGCCCACACGCAAGGTGCTTACCCACAGTTGAAAAAGAGGCGTGCAGCGAACAGGAAAAGGAAATTCCGGTGGTAGCCTGGAGATAATACTGGTAATAATAACTCCATAGAACTCTGCAACCAGAATAGGAAGAGAAGCGAGAAAGGGAATCGAGACACTCTCGCAAAGATATTAATTTGGCAACACTAGAATTAACCTTAAAAACTCAGTTTCATCGACTAACTTAGTAGACCCATGAGAAATCAACCAGTCCATATACCTCTTCGGCTGAAAATATACGAATTCTAATCGAATGTCATGCTGTCTATCACGAGCATTTTCCGACATACTGCAGCATTGGAATCTACTAACTATATAATTTACAGTCGTTCGCGCTACGCCCGAATTACCACCCTT
>MU890053.1:0-10896 GCA_036418205.1 Ostertagia ostertagi
TCGTTCGTTCCATGTTTGAGAATGTTAGCTTCACAATGTAATATCAAGTCTTGCAAGTTATTATAACCAGGGTACTCTTCAGACCGTGCAGTGTTGGACACGGAGAATACAAATCGTGGTGGATGTTTGAAACCAGATCGGGCACGTGATGATCAGCCAGGCTCAAGCAGAGGGAGAGCTCCACAACAGGTGCTTCTTCTCAGCTTTCGGAACCTAGAATGCACTCGCTTTCTGAATTCTTACAATTAGTTGAAATTGGGAGCGAGGAAGCGCACTCCTGACCATGAGCTCGGTATCAATGATTTTTCAACTTTTACTTTTGATTATTCTGCAACCAAAAATTAAGTTCACTTACAATTCATCATTTTTTCATCCTTTCATGAAAGATTACTTTTGAATCTCATCAAATTGTCTACTGTGCTGCTACAACTATCTTCATTGCGCTTGCAGACAGCCCTCTCATGAAGTTTTCATTGAAGAAGACTGGTTTGGAATAATGTTGATAATGAATACTGTTCTGCTCTTTTGAGTATCGCCTTCCGAACCACGTCTTTTGCTTGAATGTATGTCTTGTTGGGTGCTTGTCCGTCCTCTCTTCTCGGCGCCCAATGTCTCTTCGCGGCAGCGCTGACCATTTCCTAGAATAAGGAACTGGTTTAGACGCTCTCAACTGTTTTCCTTATTTTATTTTTCTGGTCATCCAACTTACGCCCCTTGCTTTCATTTTCAAATGAAATTGATACCTGATGACATGGAACGGTCTTTTTGAGACATGTTCGGTCAGGTTCATCAAAGCAGTCCTCCCCGCGATTGCGGTCGCTAGGTACAAGGTTCGCAACCGAAGGGGTAGTGCTGCTTTGTATAGACGTGTAGACGTATGAAGTATAGACGAGCGGCAAGGACGCGATTTGTGCAGGATTTACGTCCTTGCACCCCCATGTATCAGTGCAGACATTTTGTTGCGTGTCTGTGTTCCGCTCATCTGTTATGCTCTCCTATCCAATTCCGTACTCTCGCCACGGCGTCCAGTGTTTCTCAGGTGGTCTGTCTTTGGATTGCAGACTCGCCCACACTTCTAAAAGGGAGGCTCTTTTATAAATTGTTTTCAGCGACGCCATTTTTTATCTCTATTGTGGAAATAGCAAACATCTACGGCTTCTTGAATTCAAGTAACTGCTTCTTCTATCTCAGAATGGGCCTTAATCTGATAGTTGAACGAAAATGTTATTCATAATAGCGAATGTAGGTGCAAGGGAGAATTTGAACATTGGCTATCCCGATGGTATTTCATTGCAATTATTATATTAGTTTTCCATTTAAGTTTTCTTTGCCGTGGTTCTGCTGAGTTTTTAGGATATTCTTTTGCCAGCAATAGAATATGATAGTATTAGACAGAATGCGCAGTGATGGCTGATTCATGTGGAGTTGCAGCATTTATAAAAGATCGCGGCAGGGAACGATCGTGGTTGTGAGGAATGTTGAAATATTGATTGATCACAATGGAATAAGGCGGTTGATGTCAGCAATGTGGGACTGTTCGTTCACTCGCTCCTTGCATTCTCATCGTTTATTCGTTTAGAGGTTTGCTCGAGCACGGTATAGTTATTGGTCCATTTCCGAGACAAGTTTGTATTCACTATTAGTTTACATATTACCTGAGCCTGCTTTCACTCTTATCTTGTTCATTACTTAATTACCTTCTCGAAGCTAATATGTTTGTAGTAGTGATTGGGAAACAGGCAAGTCATCAAGAACTTTCAGATATAATTATACTGGGCTAAGTTCAATTTTAAGACATAATGATTTATAAATGCACGGTCGGAACAGGTCAGATCAACCCATCAGTAGTTTAGGACGCGTTCAAGTGAGTCACTATGGATGGATGTGTGGGCTTCAGCTAGAGTTAAATGTTATTCATGTCATTTTTTTCATTTGTCCGCGGAAATTTTATGCTGCAGATGGGCGATCTTCTATCGCAGGAATAAGACTACGCATCGGTTGAGCAATTTTTATTTGTCTATGCCTATCACGTTTGATTACTATTTTAGAAAAGCTTACTAAACCAGGCTTATGTCCTATCACTTTTATTTAGTTACATTGAAGGAACAAGGCGTTTTCCTAGTTTCAATGACGAAAAAAAAGCAGTGCTGATGAAAGCAATGCAGTAATTTATTGAAGAATTGTTTCCTATGTTCAAACTCAATGTTTGAGACCAATCTAATTGACTTTTACGCAGAACTAATATGTACACAATAATTGTTGGTCATGAAACTTTTATTGCATTGGCTACTAAAAACGCGCCTCTCCGAAATATTAGAATTTGATGAGGAGAGCGAAGTAAATTCATTTGCTACTAATGTACTGACTGTGTATAGCGGTCTGCTGCACTCAGCTGTGGAAGTGAGCTGAGATTACCTTTTGAATTTTGGGTGTTTTCCGTGCATTCCTGACGGAACGTCAGAAACGCTGGAGTGGAGAAAGCGTTTGTTGAGGTAGTGTCCAGTTCGCAAGCTTGAGCCATGTTTAGGCCTAAACGACGAGGTGGTCGAGACGTTGGTTGGAATAGAATTTCCATCTACCAACCTCGAGGCTGAAGTATAAACTGCAGCTGCAATTCAACGAAAATTCCAAATTCAAGGAGAACTTGGGACTCAACTCATAATTGGTATTATTATTGAGATCCCGAAGTGAAGTTCGCAAATACTCTCCGGAATAGAGCAGGCGGCTTGTACGGTATCCTTGTGTTCACGTCGTAATGCGGTATTCTGTAAGAAATTGTATGAATGTTGTAATTTATTGATTTTGCGGTGGCACTAGTGGATGGAACTGAAGAGAGGGGGCACTTGTCATCCCGATTGCTGCTAAACCGTATCCCACTGGGGTTCGTTCAGAAAGTTGAGAACGTTTCTGATTTACATCCACTCAATCTCCCAAACAAAAAAGAGAACGTCCGTGTTTTCAACCCCGCACTGCCATGTCTTCGCATTCGACTCACATTCAGAATCGTGAAAGCATTTCCTGAGGTGTACTCAGGGTCAAGCAAGGCGCGAGGAAAACTCTGTGATACGATCCCCCGCCCTCGAAAACCACTTTTCTCCGCGTACAGACGGCTTATAAAGAAATAGGATTGGTCTTGCAACGCATGCGTCGATTGGAACGTTTTTCAAAACGGGCGATTTTCAATTTGAAAGAATATTTGAAAGTTCTCGACGGGTGCTGTCTAAAGAGCGCTATACTTTTAGGAATTAGTGAGAAAGCACCGTTTTCTGGTAAATAGAGAGGAAAATTCCTGTGAAGCCCGAGATTTTACAGTTTGAAATGTCATAAACTTCGTCACATGCAATGATTCAAAAAGTTTTAACTTTATCGTGAACCAGGGAATTTGCTCCACTCATCGTCAGCGGATTCTGAAGTAAGCTGATGTGTTCAGCATGCCGAAAGTGACCCCGTTAAGGATTTTTCAAAAATAACGACTAGAATTCTTGAAGCGTGATTTTCACAATTCCCAAAAACCACAACGTCCTCCAAATGCGTCAGTTCAGGAAAGTTCTTATAGCGATGTGTGCCAGAAAGTTCACTGCATTATAGTGGTTTTGAATTGACTTGATACATTCAGTGTTTCAAATTGGCTCCGTTGAAGATTTTTGTTCGAGTACCACCGAGAGGATCGTTTTCGTTGCGTTTTCCCTACTTCAGCAACCATAGCTACTTTCATGGACAATTCTGCGCAGAAGTGAAGAAACCCCAGATATTTACAATTTTGGCTTTTAATAGGTGTGGAAGTGTACAGCAAGGTTTCAGCTCATGCAATTATTAGCCCACGCAAATGGCTATGGTTCAAACGCAAATGGCTATATGTTCAATGTCGCTGAAAGTTACATTTCCCTTTGAAAAGTGGCAGAAACCACATGATCTCTATCGAACCTAAATCTCCGTTGTAAGGAGTAGGAATTGAACGCAAAATTCTGTCGAACTTGCTCAGGGACGCGTCGTGCACTCGACATACTGCGTTAGCAGCGGTTCCCACCCACTCCCGAACAGGCCACCGCTGCCTGATCATTGTCGATCCCGGCTCTGACGACTCTCCTACCTATTACTGGGTCATGCGACCCCCCCCCCTATCACTTGAGGGTTCCTCAACGTGCATTTGACCTTGGGTGTGTTGCTCTCAAAATAGGTTATCGGTAGTCAGGCTACTGCTTCTTGTGGCGCATACACTTCGCCGATGCAGTCCCATTTTCCGTTATCGATTCCTTCAATTTTGTGTTGCGGTGCCATGCTTTTGTTCGGTCGGGTTCCGCTATCAACGACCAGGTCGCGACATCTATCTTAAAAATCGAAATTGCTAGAAGTCTGTGTCCGTGTAAAAATAAGTTCATTATTCTCAGTGATATGATAAGTAAGTAAGTAAGATATGATTAAAGGATAAGTAAGTATGATTAAAAGTAGCTGCGATATGAGAGCTTGCTCGCTCCGCATGCATCACGATCCCGATCTCTTAGGTTTTACATTGATTGCACTCAGCGGATTGCGATTTCAGACTTTTCTGTATTTATACTCTGCTTCATTGCGCACTGAGATTTTCACTCGTTGACGTTTTGAACATCCCCTCTTTTATTTGCTTAGAAGACGTCGGTCAAAGGCGGATTTCAGGATGAAAAGGTAGTCTTTTGAAAGTAACGGTAGAGGTGGTCAGTAAGCATGGATGAATAAGAAACCATGTGGAATGGCCTGGAACACGAGTGATGCGACTCCTTCTTTGCCTGTTGATTTCGGCATTGATGCGGCTCTCATCTTTGTGCGCTCTTCGACACAGCTCTCTCTCTCTCTCTGCTCTCTAGTCACTCGCCGCGCATAGACCTGCAGCGACCTATCGGTGCGCGTTCCGGGCCAACTGCGCCGAAGGGAAGGTCATGCTAGATCTCCGGGGGCATATACTTCGATGCGAATTGCTTGATGGTCCGCGCCCTTAAAGGGTCGCCTTTCTGTTATCCTTCTGAGTAAGTTCCTTTTGTTCGACCTTCGTTCTTGTCGTGGAATCCTTGTTAATGTTGACCTCAACCATATCATGAATTTTTTCTAGGAGTACAGTTTTTTTCATAGAATTCGAAGTACAGGGAAAGTGGGGGTAGTTCCAGTAGAATCTTGTTTAGCTACAGTTTCATCATCGCATGCCAGCCACACCTTAAATGTGAAAAAATGAGGTCACGCTTTGCCGAATTGTGCGATGAGCGCGACGTATCGTGGTGCAGTGCAGCTAGAATTAATCAAATTTTCGCTGAATATTGAACCGATTCAGGTAATTTAGATAGGTGCATTCCCTAAAATAATCTGTGCTAGATTCTTTCCTAAATAATTATAATATTTAGTGACTGGGAGCGGTGTAGTGGCAAGTGGCGCTGGTTGCCATGTGTCGGGTTCAGTGATCGAATCCTCGGTCGTACGCGGTCTAGGTCAATCAAGGTTTCCATCCCTTCATCAGACTTTTCTGGAAGGATAAGCAATGACTCAATAATAAGCAGTGGATTTCTGGAATGACCGACTTTTAGGACTAAGGTGGGGCATCGCAAACATTCATTCACAAATATTCGATAGGCTACTACCGATTCTTAAGTTAGAAGCAGAGCGCGGAACGCATCAAGCAGGGTCAAACCGTCACGTTCGAACATTTTCAGGGTTTTTGCGACCCCCTTTTCTCAAGGGGGTCACCCCCTTATCTCAAGGGGGTCCAGTTGCGACCCCCTCTTAGGTAATGGAAGTGCCGAATGTGCTGACTAAATGTTAAGTGAAATATTTATTTCACTCATTTTACTTCAAAGACAGTGAACTAAAACCTTTTAAAGACAATGAACTTCCATGACATAGAACAAAACATTTGAATATTGAATTCTTCACTGGCATTTGAATTGAATTCTTTTCAAAAAATCATTGAATTTTTTTCAAAAATTCAATGATTTTTTGAAAAAAATTCAATTCAAATGTTCAGTAAAGAATTCATTTGTGCTGACTCGAGAATCTGGAAGAAATAATTAAAGCACCGTTATTTTCTAAGGGGGAAAATTTTGTGGTTGCAACTTCGCGGAAAATTCTTGATAAAAGCACAATGCGCGGCATGCGAAGAAAGTACTGGACGCATGTTGCCCAAAACTTCAAACTTCATGCTTCCGAAAGAATCACAAGAGCAGTTCAAGGGAGTAAATCAAAGAGAGTTACGTTCTCCATCAATGCATCTCCTAAGATGAGCCCCAAAGGAGCAAGAATCACAGGGCACTGGCTAATGAAAGCTATTTTTTATGGTTAGCCTCGCGAGATCAAAATTTTTGTTCGCTCACAATCACGCCAAAATGAGGATGAAAGCGAAATGTGTAAGACCAAATGGAGGGATATCCAACAAGTAACATGAAGACTGACGAACTTCTGCTCAAACAGCTGAAAAAAGAGGAAGGATTAAAGAAGAGTAGGACTGACATGATTGCGTCAGAAACCGCCGCAGAAAGCGTTTGCGTTGCGGCGTCAACCTTGGAGCGCGGCAGGTATCACCCGGACGCTGGAAAACTGGGACGCGGCGAAGAAAAAGTTTTAGGAGAGTGTAACTTTCTTGAGACGTATTTGTTTCACTTATTGAGGTAGGTTTAAACTGTGCCTGAGGTGGCTTTACAGAAAATTGCAAGGATGACCTAACTCTCCCAAAAGTATTTCTGTCAGAAGCGGAAAACCCAAAATTCTGAGAAGGCGCACCTCCAACTTTGAGAGCTCATAAAATCTTTCGTATGCGACATCTTTGGAAATTTGTGAAAAGTTTTAGAAACTTCAAATATTTCTCTAACAAAAGAGTATAAAAAGTTTAGTGATTGTCCCCTTTTTCAAAAAATTGTCCCGTTCGAACATTTTCCGTGCAAAACGAGTTTTTAAGGCTTTCAGCGACTATAACTCACTTCATTTTGATTGCTGTGTTTCCCTCTTTCCATGGGGTGAAAGAGCAGGTTTTGCTCTTTCTAATAAGCCCTAAACCATTTTTCAAAGTTCATTTTTCGAGAAAATCCCACGTTCGAACATTTCGGGCGGTTTTGCCGAACACATTCTTTGAAATCGCGAGTTTTTGGGCTTTCAACGAGCATAACTCGCTTCATTTTGATTGCTGCGTTTCCCTCTTTCCATGGGGTGAAAGAGCAGAATTTGCTCTTTCTAACAAGCCCTAAACCATTTTTCAAAGTTCATTTTTCGAGAAAATCCCACGTTCGAACATTTGGATCCCATAGGTTTTTGAGCAGCACATGCGAGTTTCGAGCTTTCAGCAATAATAACTTCCTTCAAAGAGCATGTTGGAAAGAGGCGAAGACATTTTTGAAGACCGCGAGGTTTCTTCTTTCTTATGTGTTTCACGATTTTGTGGAAGAACCGTCCTCAGAAAAGTAGGTTCCCGAAGAAGTTCAATTTCAGCCACAAGAAGTCAAACCTTTTCATGGAGATGCATTCAACTGTTCTTCATTCCTCAAGGAAAGCACCGTAATTCGCCTGAAACTGTCTCTCTTTGCATAATTAATCGAATCTAATGCGGTCTGCACAAGCAATTCTTGTCCCTCGGATACGCCACGCACGCGCCTGTGGCTGGCATTTGAAAGTCTATTTCATCTTGCCATGACGCGCAGCTCGCAGCTTTTGTGAGCGTTCCCTCCCACCACTCCATCCACCGACCAATGATGCTACCGGCGAGATTTTTTGTTGCGGGTCCTCGAAAATGCGACCCCCTCCTGACCAAAATGCGACCCCCTCGTTCGAACAGTTTCGAACGGGACGGTTGACCTGATCCCAAGAGGGGACTAGTCATCGTCAAATGCTTTATCCTTTTTCGTGACAACTTTTGTGGTTGCTTTTGAATTGCTTCCTTTCATCGATCTGGTGCTCCCATAAGTGCTCAAATTAAAGGAATCATTACCGGATAATTCTTGCATTTTTTTTTTCAAATGAATATGTCAGTTGTAATCACCAGGGGCAACATACAAAGTTTCATGCACAAAGATCCACTTTCCGAAGGGGAAACATTTACGAAAACCACACTCCATGCACGGTTGAGGGCAGAGAACAACAGAGCGCATGGAAAGGTGCGCCCGGGGGCGGCCACGTTCCAGGCGGCGCATTGAATTAATCTAAGGAAAACGTTCGATTTTGGAGAATAAAGACAAAACCATCGATAGAATAGGAGGTAGTAGAAGTGTGGGATGTTAGTGCAATAAGTCAAGAGGTCAGAAAAGTTATGGCGGGAATTTGAACGCCTAAAAATAATTCCCATTCTCCAAAATCAAATTGTTCACCGAGTAGTGTTCTCGCCTCCAGCGTCTGCGACAGATGTACGGCGGGAGCTTCAACGCGTAACAATCCTTCCCGTTTTCGAATCGTTTACCAAAGCAAACACAATTTGTTCTGTTCTTCTCGCTTTTATCGTAAACAATGTGTAAGAAAGCATCTCTTGCGCTTGCTTGCAGAATGCCTTTGCGGTCACTGCAGCACCCTCGACTAGGATCTCTCAGTAAATACAACCGTTGAAGCAGGAGATGGTGAAACCAGCTCTTTCTTGGTGTGGGCGCATCGCTTCAAAGTCGCTTGTGCCTTCACGTGCACCGGTGGCCTTGCAGTTCCTATACGGATTTTCACACGAATTCGACTTTTCATCCTGAACGAAAATGACGTCTGTCCATGTCGTCATTCGCCTACGGTTGAGAACTTTCTGGCACACATCGACTAGCACTTGACTCTCGTGTTCAATTAGGGAGTGTGGGATAATTACGGGTAGTGTTGCACGAACACGACTCCTGCGCAGAATCCCTAGAACGGTGGAGCAGAGAGTAGAAGTCGCGATCTCTTCCCTCTCCACCCCTGAGAAGAATTGCTCTGAGCGGAGGCTGGAATAGTCCCGTTGTTGTAGGAAGGTAGACATCCGCTACGAGGAGCTTCGTCAAGGCAAATCTCTATTCTATTGTGGCGAGTGACCATATACTGCTTGTTACTTTAGAGATCACACTATTGCCCACATTAATTTGTTCTGGGCTCGTGTGGGAAATCGTCTAGAACAGTAACAGTGAAACAGAAGACATCGCTAAGCATGTTGGTAGCAACCAGTTCAGACAAAGCTAATTTTTTGCTAATGAAAAAGTGTGATGAGTGATAACGCTCAGCTACAAGCATGAAGTGGCCCATGTATTGTTTATAGATTTGTTCGTGCGCATTCGGGCGCAACATTCTCCCAAAGTTGAAAGGGGAACTTCTCTTAAAACTTCGGACACCCTAATAATTAAAAAGTCGTTACTGTAGCAATTACCTGACTGTTGTTGCAGTAACACTGGTTGATGTTTATTTCCAGTTTGGTTTTTTTTTTTTTGCGACAGGCGGAAGTCCAAAGTATAAAGAAGGACGATTGTATCTTCTAACGATTTTAGGACTAGTGCTTGCTGTTCTTTTTGGCTAAGCTTTTATAGGCACCCTTGAGTGCTTTAGTTCTGCGTTAGGTGGCCACTTTATAATAGCATAGACTTTAAGATGAAAAAATGATGTTCACGTGGGTTTTGGACTTTTTTTTCGGATATATTGTTTGACAAAAATCATTAATCAGCAATTTCTGCTACTTCCGAATTGGTCTCCACCTTTGCAGTCATCGAGAAGCACAGCTTATTGGGCACGGTCTGTATTGGCTAAGCTTGCAATGCATATAGTCAAACCACTGGCATATAATCAAGCCATTGCTTATTTATTGCTACGAGTTACAGTGTATCGTTAACGTAAGCATATGAGTAGGTTGATATTCACAGTGAGTGGGATTCTGTTTATGCAATCTAATCCAATAAGGTGAAAGGGGAGGGGAGGGGGTACGTGTACGGCATTTCGTGTCCACCTACGCTAACTCAAATTTTTGCAGTTAGAGGAATTCCCCCGAGGTGCGCGAGCTATTTCGCTTGCGCTCTCTCACTCATGGGGAGTTTCGTGACCCTCACCAAGAATTCGAATTGTTGCAGGCGTTAAATGTTGCCTTCCCCCTTTTTGAGTGAAAAGATCCATCACCTAGACTAAAGTTGAGGTGTCGTTTTTCGTGGACCAGTTACGTCAGGAAAGAAAGGCAGTCGTGTTATCTGACTTTCTCATCGCGACATTTGATTCGTGTCTTGTTTTTCCGTGCTTGCAGTAATTGCGTTCTGTCTCCGTACATTACTTGTCACTTTACAGCCCAGAGAATAAGATACCTATGTGTGGCAAATCTCTTCACACTGCGTGTTCCGAATCGTTCCACAACTCCAGTGTGGGAAGGTGGACCTGACCTCATGAAGGCATGCATGATAGAGCAACTGAAATTGCTCAATCATGCACAACGCACACCACTCCCGCTCGCCGTAACCACGGCGGCATTCAAATGCATATGAATTCTTCGCAAAGACGATTGCAGTGCTGGTTGATGATCATGTGGGATTTCCCTGTTCTTCTCTTGGACAGAACTAAACTACCAACATACGTGCCCTTCCCCTCCCTTCGCTCAGGCAGTTTAGAGGAATTTCGGGCGTAGCTGAAGTGTGTCGGTTGAACTTTGTTCACCGACACTTTTGGCACCATCGAACGAGAAGTGGTCGTCAAGATCATGAGAGGGGAGTCGCACCGGGACATTCGCCATCTGCTAGAGCCATTTCTTCGGCGAAATGTTTGTTACCCCGGTTCTGAGATATCCTAAATGATACCATTTTGTGTAGTGTATTGCTTGGCGCTTGCAGCGCTTGCTCTGGTACTTTCTCCTAAAGAGACAAGTGTAAGAGATTTCCCTTTTTCTCAAAGAACCAATGTTCAAATTAGAATATCGTTAGTTCATCAAGGTGCTGGAAAATTTTCGGTTGACACCTTTTCGGCAATTTTTGTAGC
>MU890058.1:0-14385 GCA_036418205.1 Ostertagia ostertagi
GTGAGGTGGCGCGTGAGCAATGTGACGCATGGCTTAAAGTTTGAGAACTTAAGAGGAAGGGTTACACCGAAGCTACATATGTACGTATCACTTGTATGACCCGAACCATGACGGCCCACGCTGAAGGTCTGAGATTGCTGAGTCAGCGTTGCCGAGTGGAACAAAGACGACAAACCTAAGACTTTTCGAGTTTGAAGGCGAAGTTTATGATGAAAGTACAGCCTACTAGAGATCAAGGTAGAGATGTTCAGAGTTGTGAGAGAGAGAGTGATGCAAGAATAAAGAAAAAACTAAGAAAAACGGCCTGAAACAAGTGAAATGGGACGCCTTTTGGCCCACTGATTTAACAGAGCGGCTAGAGTCAGACGACGAGGAGATGGGCGGGCGGCGGCGCGAGGCCCTGTTAGGCCGCTGGGGCATACTCTTCGCTGCGAAATACACACCGTCGCGCACTCTTAGAGGCTCCACCCGCCTTTCCACTAGGCATGTCTCCCCTTCTTCGACCTCTGACCACACCGACCACCGTGGAATCCTACTTTAACACGTTGACGACAGGCTGACGCGCAAGCGCGTCAGACATTTGGCGCCGCATTGGACATTCTGACGCGCATGCGCGTCAGCATCTTGGTACCCATTTTTCCGCACATGTCCGACTTCTTCCGAAATTTTTTATTACTATTATATAGACAATACATCATCATGCCTGTAAACGGTGTGGTCCATGAAGCGGTTGAATATGCTTTAGTTAGCGAAGGTTTTCTGAGCCTTGTTTTACCCCTTTTTGTTTTGTTGAGCCGCAAAGCGATCATTACTCTTTGGAGACAGTTGCATGACGTTCTAAACATCTTCTTATGTTGATTCCTTTCATACCTTTACCTTCCCGACCCTCCGAGGCTCACGGATTCCTTATTCTGCATTGATGTCATCACTAGTATTTCGCTGAGAGGGTAGAGACAAGCAGTGCGCGTCTCTACCGGAAGCCCCCTCCTTCCAATTAGCGTTGTACCTAATTGTACCTTGTTTTGCCACTTTTCAGTTTTGAGCTCCGAAAAACGCACCTCGTGGGACAAGCTGACGCGCTTGCGCGTCAGGCAAATCGCGCCCAAAACTGCCCATGTCCCATGCGGCGGAAAAAGCCAAAACCTGCGCTGTCGTCAACGTGTTAAACAGCTGGAACATTCACCTAATTCACACTAAAAATTCTGTAGTATAATCTGAAGTAGTGTCTGGTACGTTTGGCCCATTACTTCGAAGCGAGCACATAAAAAGTCATCAGAAAGGACCACAAAGGTGAGTAGATATAGTAGTACACACAAAGCGAGCGCGATTAGCTTTCGCAAAGCGCAATCTAAACCTAGGAGGGGATCAATCCGAAATAGCAGATCTGCTATCGAGCTGACGTTCGATCCAAGGATTGCTCTTAGACTGCAAATAAAATTATCAAGCTCAGGCAGGTCATATCGAGTACATTACGAGATAGGGATAGTGGACAAAATTCCCAAAGAAGTAAATGACGTCACACAATGGCCGGGTAATCCAATTGGACTTAAATGCGAGGCGCGTCTCGAAGAGACACATCATCTGTCCTAGTACCCATTCATTGTGACGTGCAGTGAATTGACATTTGACGGTTGTGAATTTCGTCTTTGTTGGCAATGTGATATATTTCATGTTGATCCCGATGCGCTAATACGTCAAATAACGACCTGTCTGGTATGTATAGCAATCAAATGATGAGAAATCGATCAAAAACTTTCATGTAAGGAAATGGTTATTTCATGTGGGAACCTTCGTCAGCCAAGATGTCGACGAAAAAGGGAAGCTTATTCCAAAAAAAGCCGACAGTAAAGGCCAAAGGTGAAAGTAGCCGACTCGATAAAGGCAATTATGTGTTACAGTGTTCACGAATAGATAACAAGCTTACTTTTCACAGCTCAGAATGATGAAAAATTTGAAGAATCGTAATCGCGAAACTCGTAGTTACTCAACTTAGATGTAAATCATAGGCAAAATAAAGAATAGAAGAATGGACCGCTTGCATCAGAAACCGCTGCGGAATGCGGCCGATTCCAACTTAATTTCGAAGCTCAATTAGCAGAGTGCTGCCTGAACAATGGAATAAGGGCCAGTTGAATTCAGTATTTTTTTATCACAGAATCTCACGCAGCACCACCGAGGTGAATAGGACAAATGGAAAAGTGATAAGTGGCAAGAGACGCAGCTCACCACGAGCACGGTCCAAGGACCATTCAACTCCTCGACCATTCGCGTACAGGCCATCCGAGTCTTCCATCTCTCTTGGTCGGTTAGCTGGTACTGGATTATATAAGAGGACAAGAATACTGATCTCTGCATCGCTTGACCCCCGCAAATGGTTGCATAGGCCACATCGCATTCAAACGCCACTGCGAATGTACGAATGGAAGTGGAATGCGTGGCGCATCCCCAAAACGGACTAATCAATGCTAAATTCTACATGCCTTTAATTTAGGCAAAAAGGTACGGCCGGCAAAAGTGAAACCAGATCTTGGAATTGCGACACTTCCACCCGAAAAGAAAGCTTTGATGGGAAAGCTCACTAACTTTGTCCGCGATGGCAATGGGTCACTTGGTGGCTCATATGCGAAATGATTTTGCTTGTTCCAACGAAACCTCTGAACAACATCTAATTAGCACAGCTTACAGAGCGTTAACCCTAAATTCAAGCAAAGGAGTTCGAAACGCATCTTCTTTAGAGTAGCACACAACAATAGAGCTCGCCCACGAAGATTTGTTTTTGTCTCAAAAAAACAAGATGCAGCAAATTCAGTCTGATAGAACTCGGAATAATTTGATCGTTCTCGTTTGCGTCAATTTCTGCTGCAGCCGCAGGCAAAGCAGAAGAGAGAAGTTCTGACTGGGGTCTGCAGGCTGGGCCGACTTGTCCCGATTGTGGCCGTGGCCTGTCGATGATCCGTTATGAGAACGATGACACTCAACGATGACGTGCTCGACTTACCCAGTACGTTTTTAAGAAGAGGCGTTCAGGTCTTGTGATTGGGGCAGATCATCAGAGCCGCTCTGTGGCCAAAACTTAAGCTTGAGGTTGGGGTAAGGTGAGGGAGCAAATCAGATGTTTAATGAGTCTGAGTGAGCTCAGTCTACCCACCACGTTGCAGTGTGCATTTGAGAGACGTATTTCCTCTCTCAACACGAAGTACGCCAAAACGCGGTTCCGTCCGTGGCGTACTGGATATCGCTTTATGCACCGCACTTGCGCGAGGACCTGTATCTTGTCAGTGTTTCACACGAAAGGAATGGAGAAGTCTTAAAAGAGCCACTTCCAGCAGTCGACATACACCACAACAGCAAAGCAACATAACCTAGAACCGCGTCGAGTGCAGACGAAATCACAAGTTTTTTTTCTCTCTCTTTTTCTCCCCTGGACTTGTTTATATCTATATTTTCGACTTTTTCGTTGGTTGTGGCGCGCCTCTGAGCGAAGGAATAAAATAAATAAATAAATATCCTACTATATATAATCGGCTAAGCGGTTGTGTGTGTGTGTGTGTGTGTGTGTGTCTGACCGGAAATTCATAACTTCGCTCCCTTTGGACCAAGAGCGCTCAAACTTCTAGGATATGTACGGGGCCGGGGTGAACACTGATAGTGGGTGGCGGGAAGTGATAACTACTGATAGAAGCTGATAACGGACGCCGAAATGTTGATGTCACCAATTTCGTTACACCGTTCGCGTTGATGGTGGAAGTTTGCACTCATATATGATATGTGGGGTGAGGCGGGGACCAAGAAGTTGAGTGAACGAATGTGGTAGCAACTGATAAGAACTGATAAGGGGCGTAAAAGTGTGGATACCACCAGTTTCGTTGCGGCCCTCGCGGTGACATTGAAACCTTGGCTTTCACATGTGGTGTAAGGAATGGGACGGGAACAAGGTGGCGAGGATTGAATGTGGGTGACAGAAAGTGGTATGAGCGGCAACTGTACTGATAAAAGTAGCGAAATTGAGCGTGCACTCAGTTAAACTAAACCAGGCCCCTAGCAAGTGAATATGTTCCATTCCTATCCTTTCATCCAAAGAAGCAAAGAAAGTTGAGCTGCTCAACTATCTGGACCTGGACTAATAGCGAATAAAATCATATTTCCAATTTCCATCATAGCTCGGTTGATGCTGATTGATTGGTTATATTTCACTTACACACCGATTATTCAATTGTGGAAGTTCTATAAACCGCTAAATCGCCCGAGCTCGATATCAATGCTAAATGTTTTCGAAGTCATGATAAGTAACATTTCCATTCCGCGTGCTACTGCGCGCATTACGCGACAACCTCCAGCGAAATTGGACACCTTTGAACTTCATGGGACACATCTTCCAAAACATTTACTGTTAGTTTCTCTGTTACGTGACCTAACATTCTGCAAGTTGTCCAGTTTCACTGAAGCCCGTCCATTTGATGCGCGCGGTTGCGTGCGGAGCTAAACTGGTAAATAAATAATGGCTGTGTGTGTTGGTGTGTGTGTGTGACCGACGACGTCTGAGTAAATCTGGTAACTACTGGTGATATCTGACAGTTGGTAAATGATAGCTGTGAAATGAAAAATGATAGAATACGACTGCAGCGGCTAATCACTCCATTGGTAGAAAACATTTACATTTGTGGGGGCCGTCGTCACTTGTGATGCGTGGTCTGCACCCGACAAGCATCTGGTTTCCGGAACAGGGTATACTCCAGGAAACTCCAGGAAATCACTATAACTTCTATATCTCCTTCATCAACAAATGTTGCCCATTCGAGGGAACAAATCACATATTTTCCTATCTAACAGCAACGAAACTCAATGGAATAATTTCGTGATTGAAGGAAAAGCAGAAGTGAGAGCGACCCGGATGTTTCGCTCCGTTGTTGCGGCAGGTCCTTCTGGCAGTGATATTCTAAATGGTGAAATCTGAAGCGTTGAAGCCAGGGGCCGGAACCAGCGCACTCTTTTCATAGAACTAAGTGTACTGCGCAGTGTCAAAAGGAGCGGAAAGAGAAAAGTAATCCAGGAGAAATGCTGGTTTCTATACATTGAGCGATCTATGCAGCCATCGCTCGGCTCAGCTCAAACACATCCCACCATCCAGTTTCGGGAAGTTCTTTTGTTGTTTTTTGCAAAACAGCATGTGTTAACCTTGCACCACACACAGATGTTGCCCTGGGCGATCGCCAGCGACTTGCACTCTCCCCTTCTTCCCCACCTACTCCTTTCAGTGAGTATGGACAAAGTGTATTGGCGGCTGTTTTGACTCAGAAACTGCAGCATGTGGCACCCTCCCCTTCAAAAAGCAGAAAGTGTCGGGGTGCAGACCAAACACCACAACTGACGACGGCCTCAAGTAAATCTGGTTAGTAGTGGTTCATAGTGATAGCTGATTTTTAGTAAATGATAGTTGTAATTAGTGTCAACTGATCGAATACAACTGTAACAGGCTAATCATTTCATTGGCAAAAAACATTTGCATTTTCCGTCGTCACTTGTGGTGTATGGTCTGCACCCGACACTTTCTGGCTTTTTGAAGGGGAGGTTACCCTTGCCACCTCATCATGTGCTTCACAGACCAGATGCATGAAAGCAGTGTGCAGTAGGTGTCACCGAGCTTCCTTTCACGATCAAGTCAACCTGTGTAGCGCTTACTCGGTCTTCGAGCGAACAACCAATGCCGGGTTTAGAACTCAGTGATACTCCGTGAAGAGTAACCAACAATATCTGCCTATTTATTGCTTATTTAGATTCGTTGTCTTCGCAAAAGAAAGGTCGAAAAATCAAAGGAGACTTTCTGCAGAAGTCAAGTAGGAAATAATCATAAGAAAATAAAATAATAAATAAAAAAGATAGGAAATTATGATATTGGGAGTTGACGTGTAAAACCAAACAAACACAATAATTCACGACTGACAATGGCATTGAGGGGGAGATATTTGCTGCAATAGTTCGCGCTGGTCATCAATCCCAAATTTGCCAGGGAACAAAACCCCGAGGTAGGGTTAACCGTCCGTCGGTAGAAGTACCAACGGGAGGATGTCTATGCGATTTTTGTAGAGAGGTGTCGTATTTAGAGTTGGCCCCTGAAAGAGAAAGGTCGCCAAAGAATTCGAAAGAGTACCAACGTTAGGGGCTGGCCGAGATATTTAAACCAATGCCCTTGTGCGAAAAGGAAGCAAAGTATCACTCTATCTGAAAGTTTATAGTAACAAAGTACTTGCTGACGTACCAAATGTATTGGGTGCTATGCACGACGATGCCTTCCCTCCTCCCTCACCCCTTACTGCGGTAACATCGAACTTGACCCAGAACCTGTTTCATCGAAAAAACCCAACGTGGGAACAGAGCGGAGCGAAACGGGCACGCTAGCCGATTTGTGAATAAATGGTCAGTGCCTGGTCACGTAGCCAAAACCACCCCGGTATGGCCAGGGCAGCTCCGTAAACAATCCACTGAATGAGTATTTTCTGTCACAAAGTACGATTTGGATATTTGAAAGCTCGATAAATCCAGCAATGAAATGAAACTGACATGATCATAAGAAGCAGCAATAAGGAAGCCGTGAAACCTCACTCCCGGGCTGAGCTTTCACGGAAATGGAAATAAGGAGGAAGTTGCATAACTTATGGGGCGAAGCGTTGAGTTTATACGGCAAAGCGGTAAACTGGAAAATGATTGAGATAGATTTTGCACAAAGACAAAAACAGCAGAGCTGACCGGAAGTAGCGGAGTGGGTGGTCCGAGTGTGAAAGACATCAATAAATCGAAAAGATCACCATAGGTCAGATCACGTTGACTACCACATGGTTCCTGAGGTGTTTGAGCAGTGTTTAGTGAATTTCTAGCGTGCTTAGCTTTTTATAGTGCTTTGTTAGTCGGGACATTACACCTGAAATATAAGGGCACAGCTACGTCAGACTGCATCGGACAGGCAACAGTGAGTATCTGTGGGAATTACGAACCTTCCACTTCAGTTTTCGCTTCTCATATTTTCTCAGACGGTCCCAAAAGCTGTTTTTCTTGGGTCACACTTAACAGTCCTACCTCGAACAGGAAAGTATTTAGTAGCTTCCCCGAGTTTCTATTTGAACTTCCTATGAAATGGAAAAA
This sequence comes from Ostertagia ostertagi, assembly GCA_036418205.1. Classification (NCBI taxonomy): domain Eukaryota; kingdom Metazoa; phylum Nematoda; class Chromadorea; order Rhabditida; family Trichostrongylidae; genus Ostertagia; species Ostertagia ostertagi. The sequence continues at coordinate 7,138 of MU890058.1, forward strand.
AGATCAGTCAAAGCAACTGGCAATCGACCGGTAAAGTAAAGGTCGGAGACAGCATCGCAGTCCAGAGGCCGATCGCGAATCCTTGCAGATACCCCTTGATATAGCATGAATGCAAAATGAGAACTTCACGAGACTGTTGAATGAATTCACACAAACAGAACTACAAAAGAGCCAAGATGGACACGGCATCGACCGCGATATTCGATCGTTCATGAATTCTATTGAGGAGCTCACGAGGCTGAGGTCATCGGCAGCACGCTCTTTTTCCAACATCGACGTGGGCGCCGATAACCATAAACGGATGCCGACGCAAGCATTCAGTCGACGATGAATTTATGAGAAGAAAAGTCGTTCTACGTGGAAATGAGCTCTGAACAGTTCAATCGATGGATGTTACTTATTCTTCTCAATAGAGAGGGACAAACGAAGTCAGTCTACTGCTCGCATGGTTCGAGCGACAGACCTTGAACTAAACCTCGCCGATATAGAATGCTCCCTACATTTCTTCTCGTTCGGCTGAATGGTGTGGTTGTGTGAAAGGTTCAAAAATTGACCTGTACTCGTATAACTTCGTATAATAACGGGTAGCAGCTACGCAACCAGTATGATCACGATTCCGAATCGAAGTCAAATGCACGACGCTTTCCACGAAGAAATTTTTATCAACGACGAACACGCCAACGTTTCACCCATTGAATCTCCGGGAGACGTTCACTTCCCCTCATAGGTCAGATCGCCAGAGCTGCGCGATTTTTAAAGTTATGCTTGAGTTTAGGCTTAGGCTCAGGCATGTGCTTACACATTGACCTATGCTTAAGGGAGCTAGGCTTAGTCCTAGGCCTGCTTGATAATGAGTGGTGCCTTAGTTTAACACGCGGTGGGCCCATGTAGCCATATGTGGGCTGCAGTCCGTCGAGCACCTAGGACCTTACAGCCCATATTTTGGAAACAAATCTTCACTTTCTCTTTTGCTTTCCTTTCCGTTTCATTCGATAGGTTTCTTCTGCATTTTACAGTAGGTTTTTCTTCTCGATTTGCTTGATAAGTCCCCTGAAACTTCTACTGAAGTCCCATGCGGCCGCAAATCGTAAAACATGCGCGGTCTTCCAACGGTGTTAAGGTGACCTGACCAAGAAGGAAAGCTGGAACACACTTCCAATATCCGCGTGTAATTCTTCACACACTTCGAGCCAACCAACTAGGAGCCGCACCGACATAGTTGTCCTCAACCTCGGCTAGTGCTTATATGCACGGGCGACTATGTAGTTTTTCGAGCAATTTTCCGTGGCTGTAGAAGCAAAAGGCTATGTAGTAGCACTGCTGCGCCACAATCACGCGTTGAAAGTGTACACAGTGCCTGCGCCCTCTCGTATAACGTGCTCTCATCGCATATTCCCTTCTCCTTCGCCGCGCTGGTCTCTCGTCGTAGCTACGGTCACCTACAAGAGATTAAGGGGTAATTTTTTTTATCGCTAACGGTCCTCTTCGCTTCACATTTTTCTTATTATAAACATTCCCCTTATTTCATTTTCGAGCGGAATAACACAACAAATCTACCGCGTCTCCTATCATTAATGCAGTGAAATCTACCTTTCCAGGAGCAGGAAGACGTCAAATCTGTGTATTGCGTAGGTTTGAATTTTTTGGCACTTTTCAGACAGCTTCAAGCAACTGCGACCACAACTGGTCCACTGAGAGCGTTACAAACGTTTTTATGGATTTATAAGTGACTTCTCCAACATGCACTGTGGAAGAACCTTCATAAACAAGGGTTGGTCATTCTTTCAAAGATAGTAAGCTAACAGTGCCTTACAGTCAGCTCTGAGAATGATTTTTGTTGACGCACCTTACCTGTTTACGTTTGCCGTGCACTAAGGGCACTCATAATTCTTGTCGTTACAAAAATAACTGACCAGCTTTGGCGGTTGCTCGGGCGAGGGTGAACTGTTCCACGTTCTCCGGTGTAAGGACGAACGGATCGCCGAGTGGAGCCAGAGGCATCTGAAAAATCTGCTCTACTCAAGTTCTCAGCCAAAAATCCGAGCAAAACGAACGAACTAATCAGAGACAGAGACAAAACGTGCGAGAGAGTGTTAACTTGCTGCCAGAAAAAAAACGTACAGCTTGAAGGTGTGAAATTAGTGTTGATAACTGAATAATCAAATAAGCATGGAGTCTGAATGCAAGAGCTGGTCAACAACTGACGACCGCAGAAAACATGACGAAAACAACAAAATCACGAACGATCGCCCAACGGAGAACATGAAAGCAACTCATATGAATGACGAGCAGGTCGAAAGGGATGGAGATTTTGCATAGTGCAGTGACCAGAGTGCGCCATGGGTGAAAAAATCATAGATATTGCATTTGACCTGCTTGGCAGGTCCAATGATGGGATCAGTGAGGGAATCAGCATGGAACTGAACGTTCAGAAAAATGAGGAATCCATGTTAGGAATCCCGATTCCAAAAGGGTTCATTACAGATCTCGTCATGGGTGCGCCCAATCGGGCAGGCAAGTTTTTGAAAACTGAGATGAAAGTGAAGATTAGAGGACTAATCTGCTTGATGTGATGAGAAAGTATGAGATTTTATGTTGCTGTTTCTTGATAACACGATATCCGATAATAAATCATAAATCATAAATCATAAACAACAGGTACGGAGTCCATTTAGGGTCATAGGGGTTCGAAAAAGAGAATCTGTCCGAGGAGGAGAGATCATCTTGGATTTCACGTACATTTTCCCCACGCCATGACTCTCCCTCGTAAACATATGCTTATCCAAGAACTTCTCGGCAAGAAAGTCGCTGCCAACGGGAACGATTTTCTGAGATTTTGCTAGGTCTACAACATTACATTAAAAATATATCTGCGTATCGCAAAATGGACTGCCGGAGTAGTGATACAGTGATAAGTAATACATTTCAGCCTAAAGAAACAAACAAGGAACTCCCACAAAACCTTATATTTTATGAGTTGGCACTTCGAAGTAGACGGTGAGTGTCAATTATTTAAATACCGGCAGTCATTTGCGAGTTGCTATGGTTTCGATTAGTTTTGTTTTGTTAAATGCTGTTTTCCGCCGCAGATCACGATGCGAAACTCATTACGAGAGTGCTAATTTAAATATATGGAGGCAAACACTTCGCCCCCATCCCGGGAATCAGAACAAGACCATTACGATTACAGAAACACGAGTGTTACACAACTACAACCAATAGTGTGTGTTGAAGCAGCCACCCACAGAAAAGGGTTATGTCGAAAGAGCTATTCTGCTATGGATAGAGAGCCCACGAGTATTCACCAGATGCGCGTGGGCTTTGGAGTTGTTACATTAATGTAAGACACGACATCAGAAGACAATAAAGCTCGGAAATTCAAAGCTGCTCAAGCTTCCAACATCGCCGTTGCCGATGCCCGCTAGCCGGCTCACCATATTATACTACTATATATGTAAGTACTACAAGATGTGTGATATTCCATCGAAAATTTGGTTAATTCGAAAAAATGACCCTGATGAGGGTAGTAGCAGCACACTGCTTGATAACGCGGACTCGGAGCAATATCAGCGGACCGTTATGCTGATCCAGAATTTTTCAGGATCCCCTACCACACACCAATCTTGGAGAGGTTCTCCGAATGCCCCTCCCTTAATCACCCTCATAACTGTGGCTGTTTCTACAGCTTTGATTCTAAGATAAGGTGACAATCAATACCGCTCGCAGCATTTTCTCCAAGACTGTTCTTGAAGGTGGGGAATCGACAACTTATATAACTCTTAAGGACGATCAGCATTCCATTTCACCTATTCACAAAGCCGCTATAAAAATGTAAGGACAACGATAGCAAGAACTCCCACCTTCGCTGTCATAACAATTCCGGAGACACTCACAGCTTCATCTCTTCTACCCATACCGAAAATTCAGATATCAGGCCATCCTACAGCTGAACACGGGCCACCCGGACGGCTTGACCATGCACTTCACGTTTGCTCCTTTACATGAAGACGAGCTTTCGATATGTACCAGCTTCATTTGAGTATAATTCTAAAGGGGCTTCCACGTGAAAAAGCCTCCGCCTCTGCCAAGACGATCCTTAAAGCGAGAGATTGCGATAGGATTCTGTTGTGCTCATAGTGGAAGTGAAGATGCTGAATAATGCCCTAGTAGCGAAAAAAGCAAAGAAATCCGTCAAAAACGCGCAAAATGGGACCACTTCCTCTGCCCGTTGACCTCCGATAATGGACGAGTTGGCAACCAACTAAGAGGTCGTCGGCACTCGTTAAACCATAGCTGCCATCATACCACCAGAGATCATACCTTGATTGATATAGCATTCCATGAGAAAAAAATTGGATACGCGCTCGAAGTGGCATACCTTATCAGAATGATAATCGAACAGCGATCTGCTGAGGGGCGGAGCACAGGCGGAGGCGGAGCTCAGAAAGGATTGGCAGCCCCAGGGCGCTGCAACGAGCGCACCTTTAGTCACAAAAAGGCCACATCTCGATTCCTTTGGGCTCTAGCTACTGCTTGAAGTGCTGCTCGTTCTTCCATGCTGCACAGAAATTTTATCGTAATTTCTCGCTTTAAGAACGTCAGGATTAGGTTGAAGTTCGTATAATTATGGATACGAGGATGCTGAATGTTTTTTTATGAAGAAATTTGAGGCAAAAGCCGCAAGGAAGTCAGAATTGAAGCCCGTTCACCATTACTTGTTGAGCGATTTGCCGGTGGGTGCTTCTGTACTTTAAATATTTCACAAAGAGCTGAACTACTTGATCAATGCAATATAATGTAATGGTATCTAATTTGGGAAACAAGAGATAACTCGCCCATCTGCGGCACCAGGACGCTGCCCCTACCTCTTGCTGCCACGCCTACCAGTCAGGCAGCGTCCACGAGGGTGGAGTGTTTCATTGTTGCTGCCCAGCGGTATTTAACTTCACATTCCATCAACTACACAGACTGTCTGGTGAAATGTTTGAACAGCGATAGTGCCCCACCCACATTTCATCAAACAGGTCAGGTCAACAATACAGGGGGGGGGGTAAAAAAGTGTCACTCCGCTCCTCACTTGGAATAAACTAATTACACTTTGCTCAACAGGATAATCACTGAAATTGATATTACGCTCCACTCTATTAGAGAATTTGACAAAAGCCTTTTGTGCGGACGGACGACATCAGAGGAATCTGCCACGGAACATGACGGTTCGAGCTCAGGGGGGCCTCCGTGGATCTTGGACAATTACGACGTCATCTAAAACGCTGATCAAAAGCAGTCTCGCAAAGTCGGAGCTAGTGTCTCTAGGAAGCTATTCACCAGTTACACTGAGAAAATTGTGTAGCAGCTTCAGGTCGGAGCGATTACGGTAAGCCTCGTTGAGCTCGACGGTGACGGCAGATGACGTCATATTCTGAAGACGGTGAGGGCAGTGAAGGAGGGCCTGCTTCTGCTTATGGGGGACACTAAGGAATATTCTGCCGTAAAACTTTCATCAACAGCGGCACCCTGTGCGACGAAAAATTTGATGATGTGCGCCATGGGCAGAGGGACTTTTTTGCCCCTCCCCCCTACCGGTACATTCTTGGCCTTTTTTCTTGTCGCATGAATGAACAGCATCTTCTGATTCAAGGAAGGCATGTTCCATAATGATTCAGGTGAGTCCTTGCTGCCAAAATAAAAAAGAGATGATAAAGGAATACTCCACAAAGAAAGGAAGCAAAGAGTCTTCAGAAGCCCTTAGGAGAAAAGCCTTATTTTCCCGATGACCAGCGATATACGAGAACGCCAAGAAAATATATACTTGGATGATATCTGGCCTGAAACTTATAGATCCAGCAGTGTCGCCTTTACCCTTATACCGACCACTTTCCTCATAGGCCAAACAGAGGCTCCCGTCCATACGACATATAGAAAAATACCACCAAAAACCCTTGAAAGTAGAACTATCATACTGCAGGCAATCGAGATTTGCGAGTATCAGGCGCCTTACCACAATCCGCGAAACCGCCACAAATTCAACGAATGGCTTCCGCTTTATTTCAGTCATTCGATGGAATCGGAAAGACCTGGATGGGCGTACAAAATGGGGGGATGGACAAAAAAGTCACTTGCCATCACGGACACTACTAAACATTTCGTTGTGGAGGGTGCGCTGATTGAAGTTTTACGGCAAAATATTTTTATATCCCCCTCCCCCCATAAAAGCAGGCTCTCCTTCACCGTCTTCACCATCCGTCGAGCGACCTCGTTGAGTTTGAACAGACACTATGTTTCCGTAGCGAATTCTTTTAAAACGCCGGGGTGGAAGGCTACATATTGAAAGTGTCTGATGGAGTGGGATGTGCTCTTTGTAATTATTCCGTTTCAGATATGGAAGGAGAGTGACTTTTTTGTCCCCCCCCCCACTGTATGGACCATGCACTAATAAACTGATGCGGTTAATCCATTATTAACATGAGCGTTGTGGAACACAATGAGGATGAAATTTCAAGGATAAAGTAGAAAGTAATACAAGACTATTAGTGGAACAAACGCACGAGCAGGAACACTTCAATAGCCCTGACACACGAAAGACAAGTGGGCGTGGTGTGGATGAATAATAATCGTCGCTGCTGTAAACCCTACCTCTTTTTACGATCTGCCTCACCTAAATGTATGATGTAGGTAGTTTTCGGTTTCTTTGTCTTGCAGGATTTGAACGCGAGTCTGTTGGCAAGTGCGTAGATGGTATGAACAGTAACCCGCCGCCACAACCGCTCTCATAAGAAAGTGAAATTTTGGTGACAGCAGACACTCGGCACCAATCATGGGATCGGATCTCGCCTTGGTGAATTTTCAAGCGGATACGGTCGAGAAGGCACTACGAGGTACCATGCGCGGCGGCACGTAACTGAGGATGAGTCATTGCGCCCGTAACCCAGGGTGAGTCACACGAAACCCGAGTTAGTCACGTATCGAAACACGTTGGCAAACACCATACAACCCTTCTCCATCAGTGCAATAGAGCCCTCCATTCCCTTCATATTCTCAGAATTGACTCTATCTGCCCGTATCCTGACTGAGGCTCACAATCTCTCAAGCTAAGTTATATGGAAAGGCTATCATCAAAACGAGCACATGCTTGGGAGCAGTCCTACACGACAAGCGCATCTGAACGAAGGCTATCGAGAACAGAATTGGAAAGAGTGGAAGGTATGCAGGAAAAAAAAAACAGAGGGAAAGATGGCAACACCAGCATTT